>OW804098.1:124190862-124463771 GCA_942159475.1 Sthenelais limicola | reverse complement strand
AAGACATTTTCGTGTCTTGTTTTGATAATAACGCCCCTAAAATAAATTTTGTATAGTTAGGTTTTTCCTAAATATTTACATGTTTGTGGTTTTATGGATGTATCCTTCCTATAAGACCTTGCGTTTGACATGCACATTTTAATTACTAGTCTCGGCTCGGAGTTGACAGTCCCTCCAAACTGAGGGAAAGCCTTTGCAGTCTAGGCTCAGAGTTGAGAGGGCCCCTCCAAACTGAGGGAAAGCCATTAGCGCAGTAGGCGTCCAATCACTGACATACCATTATTATCTAAACTGAGAGGCTGTGAGTCTGGACTGTCTACCAATCTTTTTTCTGTACATTCCATTTTTTTATTCTTTTTAAAAGATGTGGGCCTGCTTTATAAAGAAATCTTAGGGCACTTGTTCTAAAAATAAAGTAAGATAGATGAGGCTTGGATCAACTAAGTGGAGTTGAATGTGTGTCCAGAGATAGGCAGATGGGTCAGATTTTCAGAAAATGTACAATTGTATGGAACGCCATTGGGTCATTTATTCAGTATTTCTTGATATCTGAAAATGATTTCTTGATATCTGAAATTGATTTCTTGATATCTGAAAATGATTTTTAGATATCAAAAAATCCATTTCAGATATCAAGAAATCATTTTCAGATATCAAGAAATGAATTCTTGATATCTAAAATAATTACAGATATCCGAAAATGATTTATTGATATCTGAAAATGATTTATTGATATCTGAAAATGATTTATTGATATCTGAAAATGATTTATTGATATCTGAAAATGATTTTTTGATATCTAAAAATGATTTTTAGATATCAATAAATCAATTTCAGATATCAATAAATCATTTTCAGATATCAAAAACACCTTGTAAAATAGATTGCAAAGAAACCCATTTCTTGATATCAAGAATTGACTTCTTGATATCGATAAATCATTTTTTGATATCAAAAAATGATTTCTTGATATCAAGAAATGGTTCATGCAAATACATTTGAAGGAAAGAAACATTTTCTTGCTATCCTCATTGTTACAACCAACCTTATAATTTGAATTTCGGATATCTATGGAACGCCATTGGGTCATTTATTCAGTATTTTTTGATATCTGAAAATGGATCAACTCATTTATTGATATCAATAAATGCTTTTTTGATATCAATAAATGCAATTCTTGATATCTGAAAATGAATTGTTGATATCTGAAAATCAATTCTTGATATCTGAAAATCACTTCTTGATATCAATAAATGCATTTTTGATATCAAGAAATACTGCCATTATTGATATCAAAAATTGAATTCTTGATATCAATAAAAGGATTTATGGATATCAAGAATTGCATTTATTGATATCAAAAAAGCATTTATTGATATCAATAATTCAATTTCAGAATACAACTAAGCTCTCAACTTAATCAGAAATGACTTTTGGATATCAAAAAATGCCTTTTTGGATATCAAGAATTGCATTATAGATATCCGAAAAGGCATTTTTAGATATCTGAAATGCAATTCTTGATATCTAAAAGTCCATTTATTGATATCCAAAAAGGCATTTTTTGATATCAAGAAATCTATGCAAATTAGGTGAGTTGAGTGACACAACATTCATTTGCATTGAATTTCAGATATCTAAAAGTCTCTGAAAATGATTTATTGATATCTGAAAATCATTTTCAGATATCCGAAAATCATTTTCAGATATCCGAAAATCATTTTCAGATATCCGAAAATCATTTTCAGATATCCGAAAATCATTTTCAGATATCAATAAATCATTTTCAGATATCAATAAATCATTTTTGGATATCAAGAAATCATTTTCAGATATCAAGAAATCATTTTCAGATATCTGAAAATCATTTTTAGATATCAAGAAATCATTTTCGGATATCAATAAATCATTTTTGGATATCAAGAAATCATTTTCAGATATCAAGAAATCATTTTCAGATATCTGAAAATCATTTTTAGATATCAAGAAATCATTTTCAGATATCAATAAATCATTTTTGGATATCAAGAAATCATTTTCAGATATCAAGAAATCATTTTCAGATATCTGAAAATCATTTTTAGATATCTGAAAATCATTTTCAGATATCAATAAATCATTTTTGGATATCAAGAAATCATTTTCAGATATCAAGAAATCATTTTCAGATATCTGAAAATCATTTTTTGATATCAAGAAATCTATGCAAATTAGGTGAGTTGAGTGACAGCCCTTAAATTTTGTGAAAATACGTTAGAGGGCAGCACTGTTTGACTTCATTTCAGCTGGATGCATTTTTTACCCTTTTCCATCCATCTACTTCCTGTTCCTGCCTTTTGAAGTGGAGTGGAGAGAAAGCAGGTTAGTACTGATGTTTTATTCAATATCCGTTCAAGAAGATAATTATAAATTGATCAAATATATGGGTCAGGTCGCCTAGAAATGTACAATTGCTTCTGATTTCCATGATTCCTGACTTTGAGGTTATATTACACACAAAATACTAAACATGATCATGAACTGCTTCCCTCTCAGCTCTCCTGCCCTTGATATGACCATATTAAATGTGTTGATAAGGGCATAAAGCATCCAATCTCACTCATTCCAAAATACTAAACTCTGAGTAATTCTATTTGTCCAGTTATGTTGTAATGGTATGGAAGTACCTATAGCCACATTCCCAAGCATGTCAGACTTTGGCTTCCTAGTTGGGCATTACTATACATATGCTCGACCTTCTGACACTAAACAGAATATAAATGGAAATACGTGAGCATGGCCCTGGCCCTATGGCTCTTGTAAGAAAGCTCCATAGGATGAAAAGGAATGGGGTTTATGTAAAAGTAGTGGCATGGAAGGTATCTTAATGCATTAGTGCATGGAAGTAAAATTTATTATGGCCTGTAGTACTATATTATGCTTAGACGCAATATTTTTGTGAAATAATCTCGTAAGAGGAATGTCTATGACCACTAACTTTATCAGATATCTTACTGAGTAACTAACCTTACTTTGACACATATCTATGTAAAACTGGCAGGCTTATTTTGCTTTTAATCATCATATGTGTGGAGAGTGAAGGTGAAAAATATCGAATATTAGTGGTAAAATAGCTGCCAAACCTCCCTTCTTGGCATGATATTTTAAAGAGGTGATAGGGAGAGACCATGTGGAGGGCAATTAGACTTTCCTCATTAACCCTTGTTTAATTTATCTAATTGATATAAGGCTAGATAACACTAGTAAACTCCCAATTGATTGTTTAAGCACATAAAATTCTCAAGCTTCATTTACGTTTTGTCAATATATTTCTTGATTCCTGTCTAAAGAATACAACTAAGTAATTGAGAGGATGTATACTTCATGGAAGGCTCTCACATTTGTGATAATTTAAATATTCATGGCCCTACAAGTTACAACAGTACGTTTTTGCTGATAGCTTAAACAAAATACCTGGTGGTGAGCTTGGGGGTGGGGCACCAAAACCACTAACATACATTCCTCCCACCTACAACAACTTGGCTGCTCTTTTGTGATGCCCTGAGTTTTTGAAAAACCAACATATGCTTTCCTGTCAATGTGCTATATTAATTGTCATTTCTTTCATTTCTTCAGACCTTTTGGAGATGGCAACTTTTAGAATAACATTGAGATGTGTTGATCGACTTCTTACTGAGATTGACAACCTTCTTCAAGCCAATGGTGATAAAGATATTGCATTGAGGAAGATCAAAGAAGCACATGATGCTGTTGCCACAATCACAGCCAACCTTACTGATGAACGCTTAACAGCAATATACACAGCGCTTTCAAACCTTGAAACCTTTTGTAGCAGTATGTCTGATACGATACCAGATGAGGTCTTGCCTATCACTGAAGAAAGAGTTGCTGAAAATATTCTGGGCTCCTTGCCTAATGGCAGTCAAGGTGAGGTTGATAATTGTTTGAATGTACTAAAGATTAATCTTTTAATATAGTCATTGTTTCAATTTTGTTCATACCTAAAATCTTCTTTTTACAACATTTTTTATATATCTCCATTCTCGGAAGCGCATATTGGAGGGCAAAACATTGGTACATCTCAAATATTCTCAGCTTGTTTAATATTATTTTGGAATTTAGAAAACTGTTTTTTGTGTGACTTTACTACATCCTTTATCTTTATGTTCTCATTAAATAGGTCGTGGCCGCCCAAGTAAATTGATCACTGAGGGTCAACTGAGATTTCTAGTGAATCATGGCTACACCTCCACAGGAATTGCTGAAGTATTTAACTGTTCAAGTTCTACAGTGAAGAAGCGATTAGCAAAATACAGCATCAAAATGAAGGAAAGGTACTCTCAAATATCTGACGAAGACCTAAAAGCCACAATTACAGAACTACATTTGCGGTACCCAAACAGTGGTAGCAAAGTGAGTCAGCTTATATATTTTCATCAATATTTAATCCAACACCAATAGTCCATGACTAATGTAATTATTTCACAGTGACATCGATTTAGGCATTCTACACTCGGTGATAATTAGCTTTTCTGAGTGGGTGACAGCCTCCTTAATAGTTATATTCAAGATCTGTTGACAGAACTGAAACCAATACAGTCTTCTGGCCTATACCAGGTCCTTCCTCACCATGAGAGAGTGAGAACCCAAAACACATGAGATATTTATTTCCAAATTGCTATTGGAAGAAGTTTGGTGTATATATGCTGACTGAATATGACAAAAATATCCTCAATATGAATAAATATCAACCTGACTAATGTATATTTGGGTAAACTACTTCCAGAAAATCGAATAATAGTTTTTAATACCAGTGATAATTGTTGTCCCCGCCGCTAGCCAGAACCGGTTAGACAAGCGACTCCTGTTTTGTTTTAATCAATTAGTGACATTAAAAAACCTGTGTGTTGCTGACATCATTGCGGATTAGGCGCTGTTGGTCCAGATTAGTTGCAAATTTAAACATTAGGCGGTGGCTAGATCAAATAGTGGTATTTGGGTCTGTAACAATTGTAAAAACCTACATTCAACCATGACTTATTATAGTATTCATATCATGTTATATTTCAGATGATGCAATCATACCTTGTGGCACGCAATATCAACGTAACTAGGCAAAGAGTTCGCACTACTTTGGGTCAGGTGGACCCAGATGGGACATCTTCACGTTTAAGAAATGCACTAAAGCGCCGTGTGTACAGTGTGCCATGCTCTAACAGTTTGTGGCACATGGATGGACACATGAAGTTGATACGGTATGTCAGAATCTACACATGGAAAAGTTTCACAGTTATTAATTATTGAAATAGATTTGATGTGGGTATCAATTTGTATGTTATTGATAATACAATATCAAATAATATAGTATTCAGTTACTTCTAGTCAAACTCCAGTGTCTGTACTTAGTTGTGGAAATGTTACCACTTTGATGACGAAACCAAAGTAACATTTACAACCCCTTAACCTCTTAATATCTAGTTATGTAAGATGGGACCGAATATCTCCCCCCCCCCCCTCACCCATCACCTGTGCTTTTTGGGGGCCAGCACTTATTAATTTCATGTTGGTAAATACCACAGCGTTTTGTAGGGGCCCTTTTTTTGGACCCGGTGCTTTATCAGTGAAATAAGGTATAGAAAAAATAGAAATATATATATATAGAAAAAAAACTGAATATGCTTTGAAACTCTCCTTGATGGAGGAACCAAAATATTGATTAATTAACAGTGGATCAACCAATAGCCCCTCCTTCCCCTAATTCATGAATATTCCACTATTAACCCTATAAAATATTCCATTTGCCACCATATACTTTGAATGATATGGGTAGGTAAATCTGCTAAGTTGGCCAATTTGTTTTGTGTTTATTATGGAAAGTTGTCATCTTTTGTTGACTTCATTGTTTTTTTAACTGAATTTTGTTCTATATGCAAATGTTTATTCTTTATGCCTATCTTTTTATCAATTACAGTTGGGGATTCAGTACGCATGGATGTATTGATGGATATAGCAGACTCATAACCTATCTCCATTGTGCAACATCAAACAAAGCAAAGGTTGTCCTTCATCTGTTTGCGCAGGCCACAGTAAAGTATGGTATACCTTCACGTATGCGTTCTGATCACGGAGGGGAAAACATCTATGTGGCCATGCTGATGAATCTGCTACATGGTATGCAAAGAGGTAGCCATATCACAGGGAAATCTGTTCATAATCAAAGAATTGAGCGTCTTTGGAGAGATGTTCAGAAGGATGTCATAAAGCCCTTCTATGATAAATTTTATTCTTTTGAAGATGATGGTATTCTAGACCTGCAGAACCGACTTCACCTGGAAGCCCTACATTCTGTATACCTTCCACTAATAAATGAAAATCTAGAACTATATAGACAGGGCTGGAACTGTCACAAAGTGCGTACTCCATCTTCTTCATCTAAATCTCCGACTCAGATGTGGATTTCTGGGCTGGTTCATCATCGAAGTGATGATCGCACTGAGATACATGAAGTTTTTGGTGACACTGGAACATTGGAAGAGCGTGTCTCTGCTCTTCTGCATGACCATGGCCATGTAGTTGAACAAGGCGAACCCACTATAGATACTAATAACAATAATAATGACCAACAATTAATAGAAATACTGAACTCCACTCATGGAGATAAAATGAAATATCAGCTTTATTTGGTGAGACTAAATGAATTGAGGCCTTAAGTACAATATTTAGCTGGAAGATTGTGTTTTTTTATCCTATTTTCTCTGGTAAACATATCGATGTTTTGCAAAATGTATAGCAAGATAATTTCCTTGTTGAAATAAACAATTATTAATCCATAACGTATTTGTTAAGTATTAAAACATTGTAACCAACTTGTCATTTTCACTATGATATGTAATGTATTCAAATATAGAATACATTTAACAGTCCATTAATGGTAAGAAATACCAATGAACAAATACAGTGAAGAACAAAAGATGTTTTCCCGGTAGTCCCACTGCAGAAGATACGGAATATCCTTAATATCATGTAAATAAAGAAATGACCGCATGCTTATATTTGCTTAATAGCACCACTTTTATAACTCTTTTTTTCAGATTATATGTTTTGATTATATATTATCTCCAAGATGTCTCATTTATCAAAGAAACGTGCTTGGGTAAAATACATCAAGCATGAGACAGATGAAAAACATTCACTGAACTATAAACAAAATAACTTTTTTGGACACAATAAATATATATATATAGTCAATGGTTGCATTTCACCTACATGGCAGATATCTGGTGGCAGTTTGCCGTGGTGGCAATTCTATGGAATGCCATTGGGTCATTTATTCGGTATTTCTTGATATCGGCTATTGCCCCGCTACTTCCACCGCTACTTCTTACGCTACTCAGAAATGTAGGCAGACAACATTTTATTGTCACATAGAGATGGACACATCGAGTGCTATTGCCCCGCTTCAGCTCCTGCTACGTCCCGCTACCTCCCGCTACAAAGTAGCGGCCGCTTCAAATCAAACAGGTTTAATAGAAGCGGGAGGACTCTAGGCTTCGAAAATACTCCAAAAGAAGCGGGAAGTAACATAGTTTTGTAGTGGGGCCCAATACAAACAACAAACTTGAGAGGCCCACACAACACTGTGTGAGTACAGTTACTTTAGCATACTTTATCTTCTTATCTAAGGTATAATGAATTGTTTACATTGATAATCATTCAAAAAAATTGAGCACTTATGGTACATGAGAATATTTACTCCATTATGAGCCCACCCACCCCCCAAAATGGGGGCAAGGTTCCCCCACCTCAAAATCATCAGTACTTCAAACATCTGAATAGTGTGTCCCCTCTTAATTACAAAGATAATGACACCAACTATGTTCAAATCGGATGATTATTACCAAAGTTATAGCAATCTAAACATTTCTCTTACCTAGTTCCCCCTCCCTGGGGGAAGCGGGGTGAGGGGTGTTAAAATTTGGGTCCCACTAGAGTTTTAATACATTCACATGAAATATATTATTTCTGCAGTACCAATTTAATCACACCAGACATGTTCAAATCAGAGTATCATTGCAGAAGTGACAGCAGTTGTACATTTTCAAGTCATGTTCAGCCCCCTCCCCCATGACTTAGGGGGTCTGTGACCCCCCTAGATAAAAAATACTTACCAAAACCCTTTCGTCTCCCAATTCCCCATTTAATGACACTAGTCATGTTCAGATCGGATTATTATTTCAAAGGTATATTAATTTTACTTAACCAGTGAAAAGGGGGGGGTCCAGCCCTGATCTTAAAAGGCCCCCTACGGCCCCCTCCCCCCCGCCCTACAACCCCCCCCCCCGCCCTCACCCCGCCCTCACCCCGCCCTCACCCCGCCCTCACCCCGCCCCCCCCCCCCCCCCCCCCCCCCGCCATGGGCCCTCCCTGGGCTCTTCTGGCCGCGCACAAGAGATGACGTCATCAGGGGATTCCCCTTGGGGATTCCCTGACATCAGCTCGCCGCAGGCAAGAAAACATTGAATATTTTCAAGTTAACTGGTATCGGATATTTGTCAACACAAAATATACATTAATAGATGTCTTAATTAAGGTCTAACTGCAGAATTTGCTTCCTATATGATGGTGGAGGATATATATGGCCTCTTGCAGGTCGGTAATCAGTGCATCCATTACTGTCCTGCCACCAGCACTGGAAGCTATTTTTAGACATGAGCAGTCCAAAGCTGCATTTGTAAGCTGAACTCTGATTGGCCGAGGTCTAGGGCCTTTTCCCTGCTCGATTCACTAGAGGAATGTAGTGTTCCACTTGTACATATTGTACTTTTAGACAAACCTAACCGTTGTTTGTGGCCAAATACAAGTTATAATCATTGCTTAATTAAAGTATCTATTCAAACATGAATAGTGAGTTATACAGTATTCAAACGCATACACCTGAGGCAAATATCCAAAGATAGGTAGGCAGATTCTCCCTACTTCTCTAAGGCTCATTTGCATTGATTTTCAGATATCTAAAATTCAAGGGGCGTGTTTTCTGCTGCTCATTTGCATAGACTTTTAGATATCAATAAAGATGGCTACTTCTCTAAGGCTCATTTGCATTGAATTTCAGATATCTAAAACTCAAGGGGCATGTTTTCTGCTGCTCATTTGCATAGACTTTTAGATATCAATAAAGATGGCTACTTCTCTAAGGCTCATTTGCATTGAATTTCAGATATCTAGAATTCAAGAGGTGTGTCTTCTGCTGCTCATTTGCATAGACTTTTGGATATCTAAAAGTCAATTCTTGATATCAATAAAGATGGCTACTTGTCTAAGGCTCATTTGCATTGAATTTCAGATATCTAAAATTCAAAGGGTATGGCAAGCCATTTGTGTAATAATTAGACATTTGTGTAATAATTAGACTGTTTATCGCTTGATAAACACTGTTTGTCAACCTAAAACACTGTTTTTCAAGTCGGTGGGCAACCGGCAAGTGGGCAGGCAACCAGCAAGTGGGTGGGAAATCGGGTAAGTGGTCACGTAACCATTAAGTGTGTGGGCAACCTGGTGGGCAACCGGCAAGACGGCAGGCAACCGGCAAGTGGGTTGGCAACCGGGTAAGTGGTCAGGCAACCATTAAGTGGGTGGGCAACCGGGCGGGCAACCGGCAAGTGGGTGGGCAACCAGCAAGTGGGTGGGCAACCGGGTAAGTTGTCAGGCAACCAGCAAGTGGGCGGGCAACCTGGTGGGCAACCGGCAAGTGGGCGGGCAACCGGGTGGGCAACCGGGTGGCAACCGGCAAGTGGGTGGGCAACCGGGTAAGTGGTCAGGCAACCATTAAGTGGGCGGGCAACCTGGTGGGCAACCGGCAAGTGGGTGGGCAACCGGGTAAGTGGTCAGGCAACCATTAAGTGGGCGGGCAACCTGGTGGGCAACCGGCAAGTTGGCGGGCAACCATTAAGTGGGCGGGCAACCTGGTGGGCAACCGGCAAGTGGGTGGGCAACCGGGTAAGTGGTCAGGCAACCATTAAGTGGGCGGGCAACCGGGTGGGCAACCGGCAAGTGGGTGGGCAACCGGGTAAGTGGTCAGGCAACCATTAAGTGGGCGGGCAACCTGGTGGGCAACCGGCAAGTGGGTGGGCAACCGGGTAAGTGGTCAGGCAACCATCAAGTGTGGTGGGCAACCTAGTGGTAAGGCTCATTTGCATTGAATTTCAGATATCTAAAATTCAAGAGGTGTGTCTTCTGCTGCTCATTTGCATAGACTTTTAGATATCTAAAAGTCAATTCTTGATATCAATAAAGATGGCTACTTCTCTAAGGCTCATTTGCATTGAATTTCAGATATCTAAAATTCAGTGGGCGTTTTTTCTGCTGCTCATTTGCATAGACTTTTGGATATCAAAAAATGGACTTTTGGATATCTAAAAATCAATTCTTGATATCAATAAATGATTTCAAGATCATTTACAGATATCAAAAAATGATTTATTGATATCCGAAATTCAAATTATAAGGTTGGTTGTAACAATGAGGATAGCAAGAAAATGTTTCTTTCCTTCAAATGTATTTGCATGAACCATTTCTTGATATCAAGAAATCATTTTTTGATATCAAAAAATGATTTATCGATATCAAGAAGTCAATTCTTGATATCAAGAAATGGGTTTCTTTGCAATCTATTTTACAAGGTGTTTTTGATATCTGAAAATGATTTCTTGATATCTGAAATTGATTTATTGATATCTAAAAATCATTTTTAGATATCAAAAAATCATTTTCAGATATCAATAAATCATTTTCAGATATCAATAAATCATTTTCAGATATCAATAAATCATTTTCAGATATCAATAAATCATTTTCGGATATCTGTAATTATTTTAGATATCAAGAATTCATTTCTTGATATCTGAAAATGATTTCTTGATATCTGAAATGGATTTTTTGATATCTAAAAATCATTTTCAGATATCAAGAAATCAATTTCAGATATCAATAAATCATTTTCAGATATCAAGAAATACTGAATAAATGACCCAATGGCGTTCCATAGATATCAATAAATCATTTTTTGATATCTGTAAATGATCTTGAAATCATTTATTGATATCAAGAATTGATTTTTAGATATCCAAAAGTCCATTTTTTGATATCCAAAAGTCTATGCAAATGAGCAGCAGAAAAAACGCCCACTGAATTTTAGATATCTGAAATTCAATGCAAATGAGCCTTGGAGAAGTAGCCATCTTTATTGATATCAAGAATTGACTTTTAGATATCTAAAAGTCTATGCAAATGAGCAGCAGAAGACACACCTCTTGAATTTTAGATATCTGAAATTCAATGCAAATGAGCCTTAGAGAAGTAGCCATCTTTATTGATATCTAAAAGTCTATGCAAATGAGCAGCAGAAGACACACCTCTTGAATTTTAGATATCTGAAATTCAATGCAAATGAGCCTTAGAGAAGTAGCCATCTTTATTGATATAGTTGGTAACTTGATACCGGTATAGCGGCGACATTTCTTTGATAGGGATGGGTGGAAGACGGAATTCCATTAAACCTCTCGAAATCTGTCACCTCCTCACGAAAACAACAGCTGGGATAGGATAGAGGAACTCAGATTTGGGGGACAGCTCCCCTTGTCTTATCATCACCGTCTGCTCCACAAGCCTAATGGCGACCATCCAGAACACTGTAATGGCTGTGATGGCGGTGATGCATATCAGTATGTATCAGGATGGCGGGCCTCATTACCTAAAGGAGTGGTCCTAGCTGGTCCTCCCTCCCCTCACCTCCAGGCGTACTCAGTTAAGAACTATATCAAGAATTGACTTTTAGATATCTAAAAGTCTATGCAAATGAGCAGCAGAAGACATACCTCTTGAATTTTAGATATCTGAAATTCAATGCAAATGAGCCTTAGAGAAGTAGCCATCTTTATTGATATCAAGAATTGACTTTTAGATATCTAAAAGTCTATGCAAATGAGCAGCAGAAGACATACCTCTTGAATTTTAGATATCTGAAATTCAATGCAAATGAGCCTTAGAGAAGTAGCCATCTTTATTGATATCAAGAATTGACTTTTAGATATCTAAAAGTCTATGCAAATGAGCAGCAGAAGACATACCTCTTGAATTTTAGATATCTGAAATTCAATGCAAATGAGCCTTAGAGAAGTAGCCATCTTTATTGATATCTAAAAGTCTATGCAAATGAGCAGCAGAAAACACACCCACTTGCCGGTTGCCCACCAGGTTGCCCACCACACTTGATGGTTGCCTGACAACTTGCCCGGTTGCCCACCCACTTGCCGGTTGCCCACCCGGTTGCCCGCCCATTTAATGGTTGCCCGCCCACTTGCCGGTTGCCCACCCGGTTGCCCGCCCACTTAATGGTTGCCTCACCACTTACCCGGTTGCCCGCCCACTTGCCGGTTGCCCACCCGGTTGCCCGCCCACTTAATGGTTGCCTGACAACTTGCCCGGTTGCCCACCCACTTGCCGGTTGCCCACCCGGTTGCCCGCCCATTTAATGGTTGCCCGCCCACTTGCCGGTTGCCCACCCGGTTGCCCGCCCACTTAATGGTTGCCTGACCACTTACCCGGTTGCCCGCCCACTTGCCGGTTGCCCACCCGGTTGCCCGCCCACTTAATGGTTGCCTGACCACTTACCCGGTTGCCCATCCACCTGCCGGTTGCCCACCCGGTTGCCCGCCCACTTGCCGGTTGCCCACCAGGTTGCCCACCCACTTAATGGTTGCCTGACCACTTACCCGGTTGCCCACCCACCTGCCGGTTGCCCACCCGGTTGCCCGCCCACTTGCCGGTTGCCCACCAGGTTGCCCACCCACTTAGTGGTTGCCTGACCACTTACCCGGTTGTCCGCCCACTTGCCGGTTGCCCACCCGGTTGCCCACCCATTTAATGGTTGCCTGACAACTTACCCAGTTGCCCACCCACTTGCTGGTTGCCCACCCACTTGCCGGTTGCCCGCCCACTTGCTGGTTGCCTGACAACTTACCTGGTTGCCCACCCACTTGCTGGTTGCCCACCCACTTGCCGGTTGCCCGCCCGGTTGCCCACCCACTTAATGGTTGCCTGACCACTTACCCGCTTGCCAACCCACTTGCTGGTTGCCCACCCACTTGCCGGTTGCCCACCAGGTTGCCCACCCACTTAATGGTGACGTGACCACTTACCCGATTTCCCACCCACTTGCTGGTTGCCTGCCCACTTGCTGGTTGCCCACCGACTTGAAAAACAGTGTTTTAGGTTGACAAACAGTGTTTATCAAGCGATAAACAGTCTAATTATTACACAAATGTCTAATTATTACACAAATGGCTTGCCATACCCTTTGAATTTTAGATATCTGAAATTCAATGCAAATGAGCCTTAGACAAGTAGCCATCTTTATTGATATCAAGAATTCAAGAAATTTCATTTTCAGATATCTGTAATTATTTTAGATATCAAGAATTCATTTCTTGATATCTGAAAATGATTTCTTGATATCTGAAAATGATTTTCAGATATCTGAAAATGATTTCTTGATATCTGAAAATGATTTCTTGATATCTGAAAATGATTTTCAGATATCTGAAAATGGTTTATTGATATCTGAAAATGATTTATTGATATCTGAAAATGATTTTCAGATATCTGAAAATGATTTATGGATATCTGAAAATGATTTATTGATATCTGAAAATGATTTTCAGATATCTGAAAATCATTTATTGATATCTGAAAAACATTTATTGATATCTGAAAATGATTTATTGATATCTGAAAATGATTTATTGATATCTGAAAATGATTTATGGATATCTGAAAATGATTTATGGATATCTGAAAATGATTCATGGATATCTGAAAGTGATTTTCAGATATCTGAAAATGATTTTCGGATATCTGAAAATGATTTTCGGATATCTGAAAATGATTTTCGGATATCTGAAAATGATTTATGGATATCTGAAAATGATTTATTGATATCTGAAAATGAATTATTGATATCTGAAAATGATTTATTGATATCTGAAAATGATTTATGGATATCTGAAAATCATTTATTGATATCTGAAAATGATTTTCAGATATCTGAAAATGATTTATGGATATCTGAAAATTATTTATGGATATCTGAAAATTATTTTCAGATATCAATAAATCATTTTCAGAGACTTTTAGATATCTGAAATTCAATGCAAATGAATGTTGTGTCACTCAACTCACGTAATTTGCATAGATTTCTTGATATCAAAAAATGCCTTTTTGGATATCAATAAATGGACTTTTAGATATCAAGAATTGCATTTCGGATATCTAAAAATGCCTTTTCGGATATCTATAATGCAATTCTTGATATCCAAAAAGGCATTTTTTGATATCCAAAAGTCATTTCTGATTATGTTGAGAGCTTAGTTGTATTCTGTATGGAACGCCATTGGGTCATTTATTCAGTATTTTTTGATATCTGAAAATGGATCAACTCATTTATTGATATCAATAAATGCTTTTTTGATATCAATAAATGCAATTCTTGATATCTGAAAATGAATTGTTGATATCTGAAAATCAATTCTTGATATCTGAAAATCAATTCTTGATATCAATAAATGCGTTTTTGATATCAAGAAATACTGCCATTATTGATATCAAAAATTGAATTCTTGATATCAATAATAGGATTTACGGATATCAAGAATTGCATTTATTGATATCAAAAAAGCATATCTTGATATCAATAATTCAATTTCAGAATACAACTAAGCTCTCAACTTAATCAAAAATGCCTTTTGGATATCAAAAAATGCCTTTTTGGATATCAAGAATTGCATTATAGATATCCGAAAAGGCATTTTTAGATATCTGAAATGCAATTCTTGATATCTAAAAGTCCATTTATTGATATCCAAAAAGGCATTTTTTGATATCAAGAAATCTATGCAAATTAGGTGAGTTGAGTGACACAACATTCATTTGCATTGAATTTCAGATATCTAAAAGTCTCTGATAATGATTTATTGATATCTGAAAATAATTTTCAGATATCCATGAGTCATTTTCAGATATCCGAAAATCATTTTCAGATATCCATAAATCATTTTCAGATATCCATATATCATTTTCAGATATCCATAAATCATTTTCAGATATCTGAAAATCATTTTCAGATATCCATAAATCATTTTCAGATATCTGAAAATCATTTTCAGATATCCATGAATCATTTTCAGATATCTGAAAATCATTTTCAGATATCCATAAATCATTTTCAGATATCCATAAATCATTTTCAGATATCCATAAATCATTTTCAGATATCCATAAATCATTTTCAGATATCCATAAATCATTTTCAGATATCCATAAATCATTTTCAGATATCCATAAATCATTTTCAGATATCCATAAATCATTTTCAGATATCCATAAATCATTTTCAGATATCAATAAATCATTTTCAGATATCTGAAAATCATTTTCAGATATCAAGAAATCATTTTCAGATATCAAGAAATCATTTTCAGATATCAAGAAATGAATTCTTGATATCTCAAATAATTACCGATATCTGAAAATGAAATTTCTTGAATTCTTGATATCAATAAAGATGGCTACTTGTCTAAGGCTCATTTGCATTGAATTTCAGATATCTAAAATTCAAAGGGTATGGCAAGCCATTTGTGTAATAATTAGACATTTGTGTAATAATTAGACTGTTTATCGCTTGATAAACACTGTTTGTCAACCTAAAACACTGTTTTTCAAGTTGGTGGGCAACCGGCAAGTGGGCAGGCAGCCAGCAAGTGGGTGGGAAACCGGGTAAGTGGTCACGTAACCATTAAGTGGGTGGCCAACCTGGTGGCCAACCGGCAAGTGGGCAGGCAACCGGCAAGTGGGTGGGCAACCATTAAGTGGGCGGGCAACCGGGTGGGCAACCGGCAAGTGGGGTGGGCAACCGGCAAGTGGGTGGGCAACCGGGTAAGTGGTCAGGCAACCATTAAGTGGGCGGGCAACCGGGCGGGCAACCGGCAAGTGGGTGGGCAACCGGGTAAGTGGTCAGGCAACCATTAAGTGGGCGGGCAACCGGGTGGGCAACCGGCAAGTGGGTGGGCAACCGGGTAAGTGGTCAGGCAACCATTAAGTGGGCGGGCAACCGGGTGGGCAACCGGCAAGTGGGTGGGCAACCGGGTAAGTGGTCAGGCAACCATTAAGTGGGCGGGCAACCGGGTGGGCAACCGGCAAGTGGGCGGGCAACCATTAAGTGGGCGGGCAACCTGGTGGGCAACCGGCAAGTGGGCGGGCAACCATTAAGTGGGCGGGCAACCGGGCGGGCAACCGGCAAGTGGGTGGGCAACCATTAAGTGGGCGGGCAACCTGGTGGGCAACCGGCAAGTGGGCGGGCAACCATTAAGTGGGCGGGCAACCGGGTGGGCAACCGGCAAGTGGGTGGGGAACCGGGTAAGTGGTCAGGCAACCATCAAGTGGGAGGGCAACCTGGTGGGCAACCGGCAAGTGGGTGTGTTTTCTGCTGCTCATTTGCATAGACTTTTAGATATCAATAAAGATGGCTACTTCTCTAAAGCTCATTTGCATTGAATTTCAGATATCTAAAATTCAAGAGGTTTGTCTTCTGCTGCTCATTTGCATAGACTTTTAGATATCAATAAAGATGGCTACTTCTCTAAGGCTCATTTGTATTGAATTTCAGATATCTAAAATTCAAGAGGTGTGTCTTCTGCTGCTCATTTGCATAGACTTTTAGATATCAATAAAGATGGCTACTTCTCTAAGGCTCATTTGTATTGAATTTCAGATATCTAAAATTCAAGAGGTGTGTCTTCTGCTGCTCATTTGCATAGACTTTTAGATATCAATAAAGATGGCTACTTCTCTAAGGCTCATTTGCATTGAATTTCAGATATCTAAAATTCAAGAGGTGTGTCTTCTGCTGCTCATTTGCATAGACTTTTAGATATCTAAAAGTCAATTCTTGATATCAATAAAGATGGCTACTTCTCTAAGGCTCATTTGCATTGAATTTCAGATATCTAAAATTCAGTGGGCGTTTTTTCTGCTGCTCATTTGCATAGACTTTTGGATATCAAAAAATGGACTTTTGGATATCTAAAAATCAATTCTTGATATCAATAAATGATTTCAAGATCATTTACAGATATCAAAAAATGATTTATTGATATCCGAAATTCAAATTATAAGGTTGGTTGTAACAATGAGGATAGCAAGAAAATGTTTCTTTCCTTCAAATGTATTTGCATGAACCATTTCTTGATATCAAGAAATCATTTTTTGATATCAAAAAATGATTTATCGATATCAAGAAGTCAATTCTTGATATCAAGAAATGGGTTTCTTTGCAATCTATTTTACAAGGTGTTTTTGATATCTGAAAATGATTTCTTGATATCTGAAATTGATTTCTTGATATCTAAAAATCATTTTTAGATATCAAAAAATCAATTTCAGATATCAAGAAATCATTTTCAGATATCAATAAATCATTTTCAGATATCAATAAATCATTTTCAGATATCAATAAATCATTTTCGGATATCTGTAATTATTTTAGATATCAAGAATTCATTTCTTGATATCTGAAAATGATTTCTTGATATCTGAAATGGATTTTTTGATATCTAAAAATCATTTTCAGATATCAAGAAATCATTTTCAGATATCAAGAAATACTGAATAAATGACCCAATGGCGTTCCATAATTCTGAAATTGAATTATTGATATCAAGATATGCTTTTTTGATATCAATAAATGCAATTCTTGATATCCATAAATCCTATTATTGATATCAAGAATTCAATTTTTGATATCAATAATGGCAGTATTTCTTGATATCAAAAATGCATTTATTGATATCAAGAAGTGATTTTCAGATATCAAGAATTGATTTTCAGATATCAACAATTCATTTTCAGATATCAAGAATTGCATTTATTGATATCAAAAAAGCATTTATTGATATCAATAAATGAGTTGATCCATTTTCAGATATCAAAAAATACTGAATAAATGACCCAATGGCGTTCCATACAATTGGCAGCTGTACACATTTAGTAAATTCTGCTAAATTAGACTCCAATTTGGTCAATACTAGATAAATCCGAGTATATTTGGGATTGCACTGATTCTAGCAATCTGTTTGGTTAGGTTGAACTGTATTTTGAACTTTATTTTCGTCTGAAATTTGGGTTATTTGAGAGGATTGGTGACGTTGAATTGTACATTTTCTGAAAATCTGACCCAGATAGGGCAGGGTGGCGGGGATAGGGTTGCCTTTCTGAGAACTGTTCCACTATATGGGTTATCTACTGGCTACAGCACTATCGCACTATTTCCTCATGGGGGGCGGGGGTAGGCTGGGGGGACACAGCTAGAGGAAGACTTCTGTGTAAGCATTTTTGTTTAAAAACAAAATATTAAAAATCTTGGCTATCTACTGACTACAGGCCTACCGTAGCTTACTATTTCCTGATGGGGGAGAGAGAGTGGGGAGCGGAGGGGAGTGGGGGACGGCAGGGACAGAGGGGCAGGAGGGAGAGAGAGTGGGGAGCGGGGGGGGTGAGGGGGGAGGGGAGGGAGAGAGAGTGGGGAGGGGAGGGAGAGAGGGGCAGGAGGGAGAGAATTGACAGAGAGAATAAGAAAGAAAGAGAATAAGAGTTATATTTATTTTTGTTATAACAATATCTTTAAGAAAAAATAGAAAATCTATCATATTAGTGTCACTATCGCCCCCACTGAAGGAATCCACTATATATATCCACATTGTTTAACATCCGCCCTCCTTACGTTACCTTACAGAGGTTAGTGGGGGGGGGGGGCGGTGAGTGAGAGTGAGATTGGTTGCTTTACGCGCTAATCAATACATTTAAGAAGGTTATATCAAGGGCGGGAGAGCTGAGAGGGAGGCAGTTTATGGTCTTACCCAGGAAATAGAGATAGAGAAGAAGGGAGAGAGAGACAGGGGGGGGGGGGGGGGGGTATGACACAGGTTGGAGACGGGGACCACAAGTCTCTGTCCAACCATGTCTGTCTGTGTGTCCAGTAACCATGACAACAGGTCAGCCATGACGTCACCATACCAACGCTGTGTTGTACACTGGAGTTGGCTGCCCAGCCAGCCCAACCTTGACCTTTACATACCTCTATGACTACTGCCCATTACCAGGGTCGCCCCTCCCCCCTCTCTCCTTCACCCCTCCCCCTCTGCTTTGAGGGGGGGGGGGGAGATAGAGAAGGGGTGGGGGAGGTAGAAATAGAGAAAGGATGGGAGAAATAGGTAGAACTGACCGCAGTGATGTATTTCCGATCGTTTTTCACCGAGTTGGAGGCGGGGGGATCCCGAGGTGCGGAGCGTAGCGTAGCACCGAGGGATTCCCCCCCGCCGGAAACAAGGTGAAGAACGATCGGAAATACATCACTAAGGTTAGTTCGAGATTTATTTGACCTCTGCCAAACGATTTTTAACATATTAGATTGCTTTTAATAATGGTAACTTGCTGCGAGAGAAACACATCGAGGGCGTGGCATCGTTCCAGTGGCGCTTGAGTTTATGACGGCCGTCGTGACGTCGGGCGAGACGTTGACGACGCCATGACAACCCTGTCCTACTTTCAGAATAGCCAATGAAAACGCAGAAGGATAAACTGGGTCATCTGTTTCGTCCCTAGGGACGAATGAAACATATTTCTTCCCGCTCACTCGTATATAACAAGCCTATACAAAGTCTATGGACACTCCATTCCCGAGGTGAAATAAAGAGGGAGATCGAGGAGAAGGAGACAGGGGGGGGGGGGGGATTAAGGGGGAAGCCAAAAGGTCAAGTCTCCTGTTTTTAGTCTTTAATTTGATTTTTGTCAAATTAATTTGGGTATTCAGTTCTGTACAAGACTTGTACTGTTATACCTTATGGTTACATAAGCTTACCTACCCTTGTGTTACACTACGTATAACAATACATGTTCATCATACTTTCAAACCCACCCTAAAATTTGTGACGTTTCCAAATACTGTATAAGTGAGAGAATTGTACTAATATGCACCTGATAAACATATAAATAAATTACAAACACAGCAGCCCAACTTCCCAGAGAATTGTACTAATATGCATCTAATAAACATATAAATAAATTACAAACACAGCAGCGCAACTTCCCAGAGAATTGTACTAATATGCATCTAATAAACATATAAATAAATTACAAACACAGTAGCGCAACCTCCCAGAGAACCAGCTCCAGCCTGTACTAGTCACCGCCAGGATAAAAACTGGCGCTACTGCTGTATAAGTTATGCTCGTGAGTAAATCAGATGTAGGAGTTGTAGTAGTAGGTGAGCTGGGGGGCGGGTGAGGTGGGGGGAGGAGGGGGGCTGTGGGAGAATGGAGCAGTCAATGTGTATTTGTGTAGTAGGGAGAGTGGAAGAGGGTGCTGCCAGGTAGGAGAGTGGAGGGGGGGGGGGGGAGGGGGGAGAGGCAGAAATTATATTTTCATTGGTTGTGATCTGTGGGAACATAAATGTAATATTTTAGCAGGATTATCGCATGTACCCGCTTCTCTCCCTCTCTCTCGCTTCTCTTCATCTCTCTCTCTCTCTCTCTCTGTTTCCTCCTCTCTCTCTCTCTCTGTTTCCTCCTCTCCATCTCTCTCTCTGTTTCCTCCTCTCCATCTCTCTCTCTCTCTCTCTCTCTTGTTTCCTCCTCTCCATCTCTCTCTCTGTTTCCTCCTCTCCATCTCTCCCTCCCTCTCTCTCTCTCTCTTGTTTCCTCCTCTCCATCTCTCTCTCCCTCCCTCTCTCTGCCCCTCCTCTCTCTGCCCCTCCTCTCTCACTACTTTCTATGTCCATCATTAATGGAATAACAAACCTGCTCCAGCGGACAATGGGTCAGCCCCCCCCCCCCCCCGCCTGCCCCCTCCCTACTGACTACTGGCCGTGTCTGTGTGTACCATGCTGCTGTGTGGAGTATAGATAGAGAGACTATGTCAGGTGCGCCTACCTACCTTTACCTTTATTACCATCCTTTCCCCTCCCCTGTCTCCTTCCTCTCACATCTCAATCCCCTACCCCTCCATCCTTGTCTGTGTGTGTGTGTGTCCCTCTCTCAGTCTCTCTCTCCACCCCACCCCTCTCTCTCTCTTTCTCTCTCCTACATATCTCTCTTTCTCTCTCCTCCCTCTCACCTGAATTGAATTGAGAGAATTGATGTTTGAGACTGCTCTAAATGTAGGGTTTCTTTTCAGGTCTCCCGCCTCATTCCCTCCATCTCCTACTCCTTCTCCCCCTTTCCCTCTCTCTCCTCCCCTCTCCCCTCTCTCCTCCTTCCCTTTCTCCCCTCCATCTCCCTCTCTCTCCTCCTTCCCTCTCTCCTCTCCTCCTTCCTCTTTCCCTCTCTCCCCTCCATCTCTCCTCCCTCTCTCCCCCTCCTCCTTCCTCTCTCCTCCCTCTCTCTCCCCCTCTCTCTCCCCTCCTCCATCTCCCACTGTCCCCCTCCTCCCTCTGCCTCTCTGCCACACTACACTCTAGCCAGGCCCTATCTCACCGTCTGTGTATGTGTCTGGTCAGCGCGCCATACACTCCCCACATGTCTGGTTAGGCAGAGCAGAGTAGGAGAAGGGATGATGGGGAGGAGCAGGGGGGTGAGGGGGAGGGGAGGAGCAGGGGGGGGAGGGGGAGGAGGAGGGGGTGAGTTCAGGTTAAGCAGGTTTATTTTGATGTAATAGTAGCCTTTACAACCGGCTGAAATGTGTATCAACTACCTTTTGTATGGGTGGGAATGTAATTTTAGCCTTGCTTTCATATGTGGGAGAACCAAAGCATGGAAGCTGACAGTTCTTTAATTCCAGTTTATTTCGTTTAAAAAATGTCCAGATCATTTGTTCTCATGACTTAGGTTCTACCGACTAGTAGTCTCAATTAGCCCTAAACCTGGGGTTATAAACAGCCCACTATTGAACATGTTATTATTATGGTTATATCTACAAGTGATAATAATAATATTTACATATTTCTGTTGTTGTTTCAGCTGAAGGGCAAGGTGGCGGATGTATTTAACCAGGTATGCAACCATCTTGGCCTGCGGGAGACCGAGTACTTCAGTCTTGCACAGCTTGTCGGTGAGTACGCTCTGCTATAGAACAAGATGACCTAGTTGTCTGACCTAATTCTCTACTATTTCATAGGTTGATAAAATGGAAGTAAAAAACGAACAAAAGTGTGCTTTGCGTTTATTTTGCATTATACAGTCATTATAAGAACTCGTGAAGTTCCCTAATTCCCAGGAATGGTTATGAAGAGCAAAAAATGTGGAGATGAATTAGTATTTCTAAGGTTTTATTTCCTTGTGAATCAACAGTCAAGATAACAATATATGCAAAAACTGAAGACAGCGGTGAGATTATGCAATCAGGGTAGGCATGAATCAAACGTATCACGAATGTGAAATTTGTCAATAAAATTTGTTTAAAAAAAAATTGATGTGAGTCAAGTCGCTACCACAAGCAAGCAGGTGTTTCCACGGGTGTGGAGCCCAAATGGAACACGGCGCCCCCTGCCAGAATTGATCTGTAGTGAGCATTGGTAGCTGTAGGTGGCACCACTTGACCCAGTGTTTGGGCACAGGGACTTTATGGGTTACCA
Organism: Sthenelais limicola; assembly: GCA_942159475.1. Classification (NCBI taxonomy): domain Eukaryota; kingdom Metazoa; phylum Annelida; class Polychaeta; order Phyllodocida; family Sigalionidae; genus Sthenelais; species Sthenelais limicola. The sequence goes on along the minus strand of OW804098.1, from coordinate 124,441,096 downwards.
CAAACATTGACTGAATATTCAATCCATTACAGGCTCTCCAGGGCTTGGAAAAGTCTTGAATTTAGAAAAGCCTGGAAAATGGACATTTTGGCCTGGTACATTATTTCATGGGCCGTGAATTCTGTTGGAATTATTAAATGGCCTTGAAATTTTCAAAGATCCTCTGTTTCTCACAGTACAATTTCCCCTGACTGGTCCCTCTCACACCTCTACGGTAAATGACTCACAACGTAAAAGTTGAAAAACTGAATATAAAACTTAAATACGTCACTGGTCTATGAAGAACATAGCTACAACCACCTGGTCCCCTAATTAGGGCTCTGAAAGATCACTGAAATGAGCCTTGAAAGATCTTGAGAAGCCTGGAAAACCCCGCGCCCCCCCTCTCTCGCATAGCTGTGATAACGTCACAGCTCTGCCCAGCTTGATTTATTGGAAAGTGGGTTGTGTGTGTCACATGGAGAGTGAGGCTGACGCAATTATTACGAAATAATAACAAAATTATTGTACAGTTGTCAGAAAATTTACATGATAATTCATCTAAACTCAAAGCTACTTTAGGATGATGTGAATGCCTGCACATGGTTAAGAGAGAGGTCCATGGGAGGAGTTTAAATGATTTAGTTCAATGGCGGCCGATGTCTGTAATCTAGTATAGAGCATGAGTTTCTTGTATTAGTGACCCGATCTGCGTTATTTGGTTTGGTCTGTCCGACCCTAGGGATCAGCACTGGGGTCTCTTAGTCCAGAGGTCCTGGGTTCCATTCCCACTAAGCCAACCTATCCTGCACCCCCTGCTCCCCAGTCCACCATCTGGTATATTTAAGTGTATGATTTATAGCAGCATTTTTGTCCTACCTATCCACTCAATGCTGGTGTATATAAGTTATGAGGAACTCACACAGTAAGCAGATACCCCGGGGTCAACGCCCGTGAGGTTGTTGCTCAGTCATCACTTACTGCTTGTGTGATAGCCTGTATTTATTTTAGTTTATTTATTTTAGTTATTCAGGTATGAACATTTCCCAGTTCATATGGTTGTTGTGCAACCAGAGGCTGGGAAGTGAACTTGTCAGCTGCCCAGGGTTCAAACCCTAATTAAACATGTCACTCCTAAATATCTCTCTCTTTCCTCCTTCTCTCTCTCTCCCTCTTGTGTCTGTCTCCCTCGTTCTGTGCCTCCTCTCTGTCATGCTCTCACTCTTTCCTCTCCCTCACTCCTCTCTCCTCTGTTATGCACTCTCTCTCTCTCTCTCTCTCTCTCTCTCTCTCTCTCTCTCTCTCCCCTCTCTCTCCCCTCTCTCTCTCTCCTCTCCCTCCTCACTCTGTCTCCCTCTCTCTCCCCTCTCTTTCCTCCCTCTATCTCCCTCCATCTCCCTCTCAGCTTATGAGAGCCAGAATACCCTATAGACAGATATTCAGCTTCCTTCTCTCCCTTGTAAGTTTTTCTCTGGTTATCACTAGCTGCCAGGGTAAGAATGGTCAGAATGTCTCCTACTGCTGCTATCTACTAGAGCTAGAGGTTTATGGGGGCCTGATACCACTCTATAGGTCTCTCCCACATCACCCTATACCTCCCCCATACATCTACACTTCTATAGATCTATCTACCACATTATGGGGGCCTGATGCCACTCTATAGGTCTGTACCACATCACCCTATACCTCCCCCATACATCTACACTTCTATAGATCTATCTACCACATTATGGGGGCCTGATGCCACTCTATAGATCTCACATACATCTGGACTTCTATAGATCTATCTACCACATTATGGGCAACACTTGAAAGTATCCATGGTGGACAAAGTGTATTTACATTTGAACTTTATTAAATGTCTTGGCCGTAAAAGAAATAAAATACACTTCTATAGATCTATGCGGGATACTAGGTCTGAATCCCATGAACAGTTTTGCCAAAATTTTGCAATTTGAAAGGGAAAGAAAAATTTGAAGAACAGAAAACAAACACACTGAAATGAATGAATGCCGAATAAATGCCTCAAGTATTTCAAGGGGTTTGTCTGCTGACTTTCTCCATTACTCTCTTCCTATATATATGTATCTATGTATGTGTAAATACATCAACTCGCAGCTAACGTCAGTCAAAAACTAAACCTGTTCTACTTTTTGTTCCATTCTTTCCAACCCATCTAAAAGTCATTGAACCCTAATTTTGGAGGATTTTGTCGTTTTTGCTACAGAGTTTCTAAAATGTCATTTGTATTTTGAGGACTGGTCCGAATCCTTTCTTCATTTATTATCGCTCACTGGTGGCCATTTTCTCTCGGCCTATTCCACTTCCAATTCTTAGATAAACATATAACAGTCACAGAATATTGATAGATCCAGTCCTATGAGTCATAATATGTGTTAATTTGTCAAGATTTGTTTTGTCATAATAGTTGAGCTGTAATTGCACTCTTCACTCTTCACACAGATGGCGAGTACCACTTTATAGACCAGGACCAGAAGATCAGTAAACTTGCTCCCAAGGCCTGGCGCTCCCACCACAACGTGAGTCCATTTTCTTTTAAAAAAATTTCAACTTTTTTCAATAAAGTCGTAAAAAAAAAACCCATTTGTATAAACCCTTGATTGTAGCTGAATAGGTGCCCTTCAGAGTGCTAAAATACCAAGACATTCAGATATTATTGGTCCTTTACAAAATAAAACATAACAAGTAGTACATTTGAAACACATTAATCTTTGAGTTCTGCTGAAGTTGTAACTTAGAATAACCACACTATAGTGTGATAACACTTATATAATTATCACATAAATCATACATCCCATCCTCATACCAAATATGTATACATAATAAATGAAAGTTATCATGAAAGAAATTTGTTTTAAATTTTAATTTAAGTGTTCTTTATAATCATTAAATAATTGAAATAGCAATAATGTTCATGGCCAATGTTTGTACATTACAGAGTGACCATCCCGTGGTTAAGTTCTACTTCCGCGTCCAGTTCTATGTTGACCATGTGATGCTCCTCCGGTAAGTGATCCATGGATGAGGACAATATCACTACAAGTGTAGCTCTTGTACTGCCTTGCAGGGACTAGTACCTGTACCTACAACATATAACACTTACAGAACCATTACTGAAATACATAATAATATAAACAATTAATATTTGTACAATAACATGATGATAACAATATAATAACATCCAATGACTATTGACAAGACACATTACAAAATTTATTATATTTTTTCATATATTTTTTTAACAATCTTACAAACCAAAACATTCTCTTTATTTCACCTGATTTATATTGTTATTGTTACATGTATTTTTGTTTCTATTTAAAATATTTATTTAAATGTATTTTTGCTATATATATAAATTGTTGTATTTGCAGGGAGCGGGTGACGCGGCACCTGTACTACCTGCAGCTGCGGGACAACATGCTGCACGCGCGGCAGCTGTGTGCTGAGGAGCGGTGCTTCCTGCTAGCGGCCTACGCCCTACAGGCAGACCTGGGCTCTTACAGCGCTCACAAACATGCACGCTTATACTTTGACCCCAGAGAGTACTTCCCTGCCTGGGTCAGTTGCACCTTATCTAGTCTACATTTATTAGGGGGGGGGGGGGTGGAGGGTCCCAATATTTTTGTATTTTTGTCACTAAGAAACAATATTTGTTATTTGTCACTGAGCAAATTCTCTTCTCATTTATCACTAGCTACCTTTGTCAATCATAAAAAATGTTGATTTGCTGATCCTAAAAAAGCAAATCTCAAAGGCCATATCGATTTAAGGCCTCAGTAGCCCTCTATTTATTATGATCCAAGCCAAAGAGAAGAACCCCTTTGATACCCAATCAAACTTGAAACCAAGTCAATGTAGGTAAGCACTGATATGTTCCTATGATAATGACCTGTGTATTGTTGTTGTAGGTTATTTCGAAGCACGGTGCAGATTACATAGTGACGTCGATGCCAGCGATGCACTCAGACCTGAGCGGCATGACCAAGATGGAGGCTCAGATGCATTACATCAAGGATGTGTCGGCGCCACCTGCCGCTCACAACCTACATTTCTACCGCCTCAAGAAGCGGAAAACAGATGCACTGGGCACCGCCTGGCTGGGCATCTGTCCTAAGGGCATCGAGATATATGAGGTTTGTAGTAGGCTTATTATTGAGGGGCTTTGGATTATATAAATATTAATTTTCCATCAGGCAACACAGGGATCGAGGAATCAGTTGCTTTACGCCCTGGTTTGACACCATACTTTCACAACCAAAACAAAACTTTTGATAAACTTTTGATTTTGATAAATACCAAGTTTCCCATGCAGCACATCAGTTTGCGAAGGACTGTCGCGATTGAATTATGAACTTCAAGAGACAACTTAACCTAATCTTTCCCTAATTCATTTCATATTCATAGTACCTAATAATATTGGTGCAAACTTTCTTGACTGTTATTGATTAAATATCTCTTTGCCTTGTTTCTTTCAGGAAATAGACGATGGTTTCAAGAGTTTATTGTCAACGTTTTTATGGTCCAGTATAGGCAAATTATATTTTGAGGTGAGTAATCTTTTGTTAATAAAAACATGGCTATTCACCAAGTCACTATCCTTTCTTTTCCCTTTATCCTTTTCTCTCACCTTCTTCTCTCTGTCTCCTGCTTTTTAACTTTCCCACTTTCATTCTTATTCGCGTTAGCGTTCTATCAGAGCTTTGAGAGGAGAAGACATTATATACTGACAAAACGTGGCCCCCGACTGTTTGAGCCCCTTTTTCGCCCCCTTCTCCCTTTTCCTGCTGTTCCTATTCTATTCCTTAACCTAGAGAAAAGTTTCGGACGTTTATCTATTGGCATAACATTTTAGTTTGTAACTGAGGACTATTTTCATTTTGTGTTTTCGGCACAAGGACTCACACCAAAGGAAGTGATCACGATCGTGATCACCCTGACTAAGACTTTAGCCCTTATCAGATCAGAGGCAGGCCCTTTACCCCTTATCAGATCAGAGACAGGCCAGACAGGCCAGAAAGGCTAAGGCCAGGCTAAAGGCTAGGCTAGGGGGTGGTGTTACCCCAGTGTAACCACAGAGAGAGACTGACCGGATATCAGATGCTGATATCAGATTATCCCACCACCACCAGCTTTACCCCAGTGCTAGCACCCCAGTCAGTGTAATAAAAGTCTGACCACATGGTAATAAAAGTCAGGTGTCCACACAGAGCTGTCACAGAGTTGTTCTATCAACTTTTTAAATTTAAGGATGTACAAAAATAAGTCATGTGTAAATATATTCTCCTTAACATAAGAAAACTTTTGGTCTTTATTCCATAATTCTATCTTGTTTAGAAGCCAAGATAATATTTTATACATTAAACCAAACCCTCTGGTATGTGTGGAGTAGGTCCTCTCTCTCTCTCTGTGGATTGAATTATTGCAGGTGGCTCCTTTCCACCACAACGACCACAATAATTCAGCCTCTCATGTCAGTATCCCTTTCATGAGCCCCTCTCATCACATCTGCAAGCAAATTCTTTTCATTGCTTCTTCTAAGTTTATTTATTCCCCAGTTCAAAGAAATCAGCCTATTAGAGAAATGTAATTTATCAAATTTAATATTTGACTAAGAGAGGCTCTTACAGTCAAATAGTAAATGGCAGGATATGTTGTGTCCCAAAGTCGTCATCTGTACGACCTGTGTAATATTACAAACTTTTCTTCTTTTTTTGCACATATTACGCATAGCCAAAATCCATAACAAAGACACCTTTTCCTATTACAATCTGGATATTCCTATTCCTGGAATAAATAGTTTCATGGCACTGACTATTTCTTCATTACGGAGATCTTTTCACCCATGACAAGGAGCCTTTTTACTATGACGACTCCCCTATTACCCATGACATGTGCCATAGCACATCGCACAAGGGGATGACAGTGATCACAAGGGGATGACAGTGATCACAAGGGGATGACAGTGATCGGACACTGACTTTTGGGTTCCTTTCCTTTCTGTCATGTCTGTATCTACCTCACCGATCCCATGAGTCTGCAACCCAGTTGCTTAGCAACGGCCCCTCTAACTGTGTCACCCACAGTGTCACCCACTGTAAGTGCACCAGCACTCTGTAGATTCACTCCCTCTCCCTGTCTCCCCCTTTCTGTGAACATCTGTCTCTATATGTGTCAGATTTACAGAAAATGTACAATTGGCAGCTCTGCATATATCTCAGTATATTTGGTATCACATTGATTTAGAGTATCAGTTCTGTTATGTTAAACTGGATTTTAAAGGTCATTTTTGTCCTAAATGTAGATTATTTAAGATAAGATAAGATAAGAAAATCTTTTATTTGTCTAAGGAATTAAGGAGAGGAGAGGAGAGGAGAGGATTGGTAAAGGTGAATTGTACATTTTCTGACAATCTGACCCATATATCTGTTCCTCTCCCCTCCCCTCCCTCCCCTCCCTCTCTCACCTCCCTTCTCCCCCTCCCCTCCCCCCACCCCCCTCTCCCTCTCTCTTTCTCTGATAATGTTTCAATGAAGATTAAGATGCTGGTGTAGGAATACATTGAGGTATATTAGGGTGAAAAGGAATGGGAATAGCATCAGATGGTGGATTTGTGGATATCTCTGTGAGAGAAAGCAAAAGTCGCAAATCCAAGAAAGTATCTCTTCTGATATTAAGATATCCATAAGTCATGTTGATTATGTGTTGGAATATCTGTGAAAAGGAAAATGATATTCGAAAAAGAAAAGTGTTGGATTTGTTGGATATATATTATGACACGTTTATATCCCGACAGTGTGGGGACAAAACAGGATATGCTGAATAAAACCTTTTTTCTTAAAAAAAATCATAATTATGTGCGCTTAAAATAGTCAATGAAATATGCTGGAACTAGCAAAAGGATGCATACAACATTAAAGTTTCCTTTTTAAAAAATGTTTTCGAAACTCATTTCCCTGTGACACATCACATATGGTGTTTATTACACGTTTATTGCACCTGGGCCAATAGGGTTCTGTAAGCACCACCACCTCTACAGGAGTAACCACAAATGGGTCAGATTTTCAGAAAATGTACAATTGGCAGATTTAGTACATTCAAAATATAACTTCATAATAGTAAGAATTCATTTCATCACCTCACCTCATATATCATCAACACCATCGATCCTCGGAAATTTTTTTTTCATTTTTTTTTTCATCTACATTGTCTAGGGTCTTGCTCCCAACCGCAAAATGCCATTGAAATGCTCCAAACCGCAAATGTCATTTTTAAATGTCATTTTTTTTTCATTTTTTTTTTACCATCTACTCCTAACCGCAAAATGCCATTGACTTTTTGATTGACAATTCTGATTTTTCGATTGACTATTTCGACTTTCCAATTTATTGTTCTGACTTTATGACTTTTCGATTGACTATTTCGACTTTCTGATAGACTGTTCTGACTTAATGGTTGACTATTCTGACTTAACAATTGACTTTTAGATTGACTATTTTGACTTTACGATTGACTTTTCTGATTTTACGATTGACTTTTCTGATTTTACGATTGACTATTTTGACTTTTCGATCACCTATTTTGACTTTTCATTAGACTATTTCAAATTAAAATGATTAAAATGACTTTTTGATTGACTTTTTTTACTTTTCGATTGACTATTTTGACTTTTTGATTGACTATTCTGACTTTCGATTGACTTTTTTATTGACTTTTCTGATTGACTTATGATTGACTTTTTACTTTTTGATTGACTATTTCGACTTTCTGATTGACTTTCTGATTGACTTTTCTAACTTTCTGATTTACTTTGATTGACTATTTCGACTTTCTGATTGACTATTCTGACTTAACGAATGACATTTCTGACTTTTTGATTGACTTTCTGATTGACTATTCTATATATGCCCCCATTTAAAGGCCACAAGGATATATCATGAATGAAATCGAAATATAACTTAATGTAATTGTACTTAGTTTCATGTAATAGAATAATACTTAATTGTCACTGGTCAAATCAATAAGGCCACCAAAAATAGGTGCGTTTCCGATTACCCCCACCACCAACCCCCTACATTATAGAAAAACATTCCCCTCCCTGCCTTTTTTTGGCCTAAATTGAAAACATCCCTCTTTACCAATGTATGAACACCCCACCTATTAGCTAACGCTGTGTTGGTAAAAAATCCAACACTCCATCAGCCTCATTCCTCTCTTGTTCTCCCTATCATCCCCCTCACAAAACGTTCCTCCTACAAATCCATTTTATATATTTCTTTCCAGAAAAAGAAGTTTGAAATCCGGGCTGTGGGGAGCCCGACCGGCCGTAAGTTCACCTACTACACGGGGAGCGATGACCGCTCCAAGTACCTGCTCCAACTCTGCCGAGCTTCCCATCTTTTTCAAATGACAGTTCAGCCCAAGCTAGCCGAGATCCGGCATCTTGAAGCTGAAGACAAGCGACGCTTCCGAGAGAGCCACCGTGAAGCTTACATCTACAGCGACCGGCGGGAACTGGACCGAGACACAGGCCGAGGATCCAGTTGGAGCGGGCGCTTCTCTCAAGGCTCCTCCCAGATTAACGGCCTGCAATCCACCACATGCAGCAGCAGTATTAATGATCAGAGAGTGTCTGTGATCAGCAACACCAGCTCCAACACTACCTCCGGCATCGTCAGTGATAGGATGTATCAGAGTTTCGATGATAGCGAAGGTGGGTTGAGCACAACAAGACTTGGAGTTAAAATAAACTTAAAGCAGCAGTGGATAAAACCGTCCTTGTGCTGTTGAATGGAAGATTTGAAAACTGAAATTAAAAAAGTTTTAGGGTTGTGTATTTTGTGCCTCTTGATGTATCTTGGCAGTCCTCGCCTAAACCTTTCAATGTATTCCACTTACAGGATTCCCCAAGTTTAAGAAAGTCATAGTGTAAATGGATTGATTCTGGTGTTGATGAAATGAATAGAATGGAAGTTGATTTGGGATTACACTAAGAAATATTTTTAACCTGGAAATAAAATAATGGCACAACTGTTAATATTTTGCACATAAACCTCAAATGGGTTTTGGGGTTATAAATCTCATATTAAATTGATTATAGAATCAATAGTCAAGACTGACTTACATTTCAGATGATATGCGCAGTTCAGAGATCATGATTGACAGTCCACCGAACAAGTTAGCGGTACCAGGTAGTTTTAAAATGCCAAATGCCAGGTCCACACCTCTACATATTGTTCATGGTAATTACCTCTTCTCATTTTGTAGAATTAATTTGTTAGCTCCACAAATTTTATTTAGTATTTTTATACTGCAAATCTAAAGTAAATTACAGTCTGGATTTTAAAGAAGCATGCACAATGTTCAAGAAAGTTACAATAATTAATTGAAGACACCTACTTTGAGATATGGACTCACGGGTGACAATTCAGTTCAGAATAACCATAGTCTTACGCCCACTACTGTGTCTAGCAAGACCTAATTCTATGGAATTAAATCCTATCTAATTCTGTGGAATAAATCCTATCTAATTTTTGTATAATTTAGGAATTCTTTTCTTTTCCTTTGGAAAGAAATCTGCCACGTTTCTGAGCTCGCTGATGTCTCTTGAATATATATATTTTAATACAAATATTTCAATTTGATATTGCTCAAGGTAAAGCAACAAAATAAAAAAAGTATATTTTGTTATGGTCTTGTAAGTCTGACATTTCATCTTTGAATTGAAAACGATCTACACCAGGGACATAATAATTCATTTGGAATAGTCATATCTCATCTCATCTCATTTCCTTTTTTCATTAATTAGCCAAATGCCTAAAAATGTTATTGACTTAAGCAGTCTGGAGTTTCACCATAGTTCAATTGTATATGTATATTTTTATTTGGATTGAAACTAGGACACAACGAAAAATACTTTATAAGTAAGAGTGGCCGTATTGTCTTAACCTGAATAAAACACATTTTTAAAAAAACTTTCCTGAGCTCATTCTAATACTGTGTGTTTGTATTGCAGGCAAGGGTTTATCCAGTTCTCCAGCCACCCTGAACAGAATGGGTGACATCCCTCATTCTGGCTCCTCAGCCTCCCGCACTCACTCCATAGTTTCCAGATCATCGAGTGGACGGAGCCAGCGCAGTGCCAAGCTAACCCTATCTCCCATTGTGACTATGGCTGCAGAGGCTGTGGCCACCAACCCACCGACACAAACCCCGCTGATGTCCCACCCTCACACCATGGCGCTGCCCATGCCTGCAGATGTGCAGATCCAGCGCATTAGCCTGGCTCCCACCATGACTGTCACCAGCACCAAGGTGCCACCTAGTGTCCAGCCTGTGTATAGTGGGGTGGCCACCAGTGGCTCCCCCGCACTGCCAACCTATGTAAATGTGTCCCCAGCCACCGACGCCACCTATGTGAATGTCAGTGAGATGATGGGTGCAGGGCATCAGTACATGGCCAGCTCGCCCCTGCCCCCGGTGGTCTCCAGCCATCAGTACATTCAGGTCAGCTCGCCCCCACCGCCGCCGGTCACCAGCCATCATTACATGCAGGCCAGCTCGCCCCCGCCGCCCCAAGTCTCCAGCCATCAGTACATGGTGAGCTCGCCCCTGCCGCCCCCAGTCTCCAACCATCAGTACATGCAAGCCAGCTCACCCCAGCCGCCCCCAGTCTCCAGTATTGTAGGACAGACATACATGGCTGAGTCGCGCCCAGTCCAGCAACAGCAGATGGCTGCCACTGTGGTGGGGGGCTACATGCAGCCTACCTCCTCCCACCCTGCACCCATAGTCAACATGTACAGCATGAGTGAGAGCCTGCCTGTAGTGAGCTACGCCAGCTCTACCCAGCCGCTACTGCCTACCACCGCGGGGTATGGCACCCCCACCATGGACTACACCCAGCACCGCAGCAGTACCCCACCCAACTACCCACTCAAAGTACTGTCTGTGAGCACTCAGCCTGCCATGCTGGTGTCCTCCCACCCACATGTACCTGCGGGCGTCATGCCACAGCAATGTCTGCCTGTAGAACCGCGCTCCTCATTACCTCCACCACCGCCACCTCCACAACAACAGCAGCAGCAGCAGCAGCAGCCACCCCCACAGCAACCATCCCCGCCCACTGCCCCATCTCACCCACCTCACATCTCCCAGCAAGGTCCCCCACTCACCCCACACCTCCACCACTCTGCCATTCAGGCCACCCAGAATCCTGGCCTCACCTCTGCCCTGCCCAACCCACCCATGTGCCACCAGCCCGCTGCCTCCCCTGCCACACTCATCCCTCCGCCCGCCGCACACTTCCCCAAGCTAGTGGTCAGCCAAGCCTCCCCCACCCAGATCCACAGACCCACACAACCCCCTCCTCCACCCCCTACTGCTGCCCCCTCCTCCACCCCTACAGACAAACCCTCCTCCACCCCCTCACAACCTGCCACCCCTCCTGTACCCAACAACCCCCAACAACATCCACTCATTGATCACTCAGTGACGGTGGATGACACAACAGCAGGTCCCAGCACCCCACTCACTGTCCTCCCTCCATCTGCCTCACAGACACCCACTGTACTGCCGCCAGCCACCGTGGTAACTCCACCTGAGACTTCCCCGCCGGTGAAGAAGGAAGCTGAAGGTGTGTCTAAAGCTGGAGGTAGCAGTGTAGGGCCAGCGCGGGGGCAGAGAGGAGGACTTGTGCCCACTGGTGAGGCTTGGGGATATGATAACCCCAGGGCTGCATCCCGCCACCACAGCATGGGCAAGTTTGACCAGGTCAGTCCACCAGTCCTGTCATTTTTTTTGTTCAAAATTCATTCATGTAATGGTCGTACATATACATCAGTTTCATAGTTACAATTTATATTCACAACCACGGCTCATCATATGGCAAGATGTATAAAGATTATTAGTTGTTTAGCTGTATCAAATATCTGTGGGTCTATCATAGTGTGGTTACAATTCCTGTATTAAAATATCTATTTTGCTCAAAATGGTTTTCTTTTTATGGAACACTGTATCTTGGAATTTGGATTTAAAAGCATTTACTTCTTTAGAGCTATTTTTATCTGAAGTCTACTCTACATACCTAATGACCCAGGACAGACCCTTGGTTCAATTCCTGTCTTCATGTTTGGCAAAAGTCTCCACATGGCCGTAAGACACAAGAGACAGTCACATATTCTCAACCAGTTTTAAATATATCTCAGTTACATGAAAGAAGTGAATAAATTCTGAAACAACTTTACTCAAGGTCCTGTTTCTGAATTTATTTGATGAAATTTTATCCAGTAACATTAATACTTGGTAACTAATAAGTTGGTTAAAGAAGGGTTAATACCACTGCAGTTCTCACTGCAGGGTTTATATAACCAAACAATGCTGTATTCTACAATGTATTGTGTTAACATTTCTCACTGCAGGGCTTATAAAGCCAAACAATGCTGTATTCTACAATGTATTGTGTTATTATTTCCAGTTGCTGAATCCTAATGCAAGTCGTGACACAGAGACGAGGCGTCGTGGTCGTCGCAGCCAGACGTGTCCTGTGCATGGCATGATGCTGGATGTGGCGGCAGAGCTACAGATCCTGTCCAACAAGAACCACTCACTGCCGCTACTGAGCGCCCTGTGCAACGACTCCTCCCTCATCCAGCAGGTGCAGGAGAAGTGTAGCTGCACCAACACCAGCCTGCACAATACCAGCCTGCAGCAGGACGACAAGACCAACTCCTCCTCACACATGGGCACCATGATATCCAACGAGCCCGGCACCGTCACCCGACCCAACAGCTGGCACTCTGGCAATTTCAACCTCGACCAGACTCTCAAGCTGCTGAAGACTGAGGAGCTTTCCAAGGATCTTGGTGGAGCTTCACCCGTCTCCCCACCGGAGCAAGAGAGCGGGGGGAACACGCAGTTGAAGAACCTGCGGTCCAACTCAGATGATGGGTACTCACATGGGGGACACATGTACCACCACCACCATCAGCGACCACACTCTGATGAGCTGGCCTCTCTTACACAGAGCCAACTCAACGCCTCGCCGCTGATTGCTGGACTCTTGGCTGGACCAGGACGAGCCATGTATCCTAGTAAACTGACCAGTGGGGGACACAGTCCTAACAGTAGTGAGACCCTCCACCAACAGGCCAGCATGGGCCTGGCCTGAACCACTATATGTTGTACACTCACTGGTTGTATGGGAGGTGGTACACGTGCTGTGTCTTACCATATGTGGATGATGTACCACTCACTGGTTGTATGGGAGAACCGGTGGTACAAGCACTTCTCATTACCACATGGCTTTCTCCCTTCATTTTCCCCTTTAATATTTGCATCGTGGTGTAAAAATGGAACATGTCAAATCTTTACTATGTATGTCACTCACATTATCACACTCGTGAGCCAGAGAAAAGGATTGACTTGGGCATATGCGGTAACGGTAGCATTACCGGGCACCCGGATAGCTCCATCACATTTGGGTACCATGCCGTGTTGTTCCAGCAATGGTCTGTTCAAGAGCCATTTTATGGACCATTTTTATATTCCTTGTGTTCAAAGCTACAATTGTGATATCTATAGAAAAAAGTCTTCCAAGCAAAGGATATGAAAAAACAAATTTGCAATATTTGACAAAAGGGAGCTGTCAAGTAATGAGTTTTAATTCCAATGTAAAGTTAATGAGGTTTGTATTTTATTTTTATGCCTCATGAAAATATCCTCCCTTGTATATCGGTCACGATTTCCTCCTATATACTTGCCAGCGTACAATGTTCAAACTGTATACAGAGCCATACTATGTATGGTTTCTACGCCTTCAAGGTCATCCATAGGTTAGTTGCAGTCACGCCATCTTGGATTCACAAGATTCGCTAAGGATTGTGGGAATTTAAGTCATTGGAAAAATATGGTAGAGCAGATTTTTGTGTATTCCTTAGTTGTCTCTTTTGGATATAGATTAAAACGAAAAATATTATATCCAATGTCAGAAAAGGCATGTTGTTGTTTCTCCCCGCGTACAGTTCATTTTTTCTGTTTATATTTGACCAGGATGGATATTATTTAGATTATTATTGTTTTATAGGAACTTTGTTAAGTAGTATGAGAAGCCATAATGGACTCCAAATCAATCCTACAGTTCAGGATTAGACATGTTCAGGCGTTAGTTTGGCTGCTAATGACCATTGTGTGAGATTTTTGAAATGCAGAAAATGCTAAACTTGCAATACTTTCATAGATTTTAATCTGAATTTTTTTTAAACCAAATTGAATTTATTTTACTCCCATGATCCCATGTTTCTGACGTCTGTAGTTGCATGTGCAACTGACCTATGATATCCAACCGTTGTGTGTTAGAGATTTTTAATAGTTTTAAGCTCTTGATTTTGTTCCTAGAAGCTAAAGGAGATATGATTTTACTGTTTCTTGCGAAATTGCTTATCTAACCTATGTGTTACCATGCCGATACTGTGCAAACATTTGGAAATAGTTAATGTTCAATACTCTTTGTGTACATTATTGAGACAGCGAAGTGTACCTGCTTACTAGACTAGCTTCTGTACTATATGAGGAAATTTTATATAAACTAATTAATCCACTTTGCTGTAACCATGGTGACCAAGATGATGCTTGATCTAACTGGACAGAAATAATTTTCAGTTCTACCATATCGTTTGAGGTGAGATCATAAGAAACCTATACTAAAAATAATAGTTGTAGAGAATTTTATATTTAATTTTGTTTTGCAATCTAAAACCTACTAATCCTTTTCGTTGTTTTAATAAGAACAAACTTGTAAAACAACCCCCAAGAATTATCCCTTTAAGATTGTGAGTTACAATCATAGTAAAATATATACACAGGAGTTTAGAAATTCCTTATGTGATTATAGATAAATGATGCCATTGAGGAAGAGTGGGGAATATATCGTTTATATATATTAATATATTAAATATGTGCGTATATGGGCATCAAGTGGATCAGTTTTAGCGGTGAGGCATATATATATATTTTTACTTACACGTATTTGTCCTGAGCCGATGTGGATCAACTCGAATTTAGGGTTTATTCGCAAGGGGAAACTTCCCTATGTTAAGGTATTAGGGAGCCTAATAATATTAATATGAAATATTATTGATGATTCTTTGCCTGGTAATAATATTAACAACTCAATGACCATACAGCCATATTGTCCAGTGGCTTTGGGCTGAGCCTGGTGAGATTGATTGTGCAATCTCCTCATGTGTTGTACACTGTTGACTTGTAATAGGGTCAGATTTTCACAAAATGTACAATTCACCTCCACCAATCTTCTCAAATAACCCAAATTTAAGACGAAAATAAACTTCAAAATACAGTTCAACCGAGCCAAACCGATTGCTAGAATCAATGCAATGCCAAATATACTCGAATTTACCTAGTATTGACCATTTTTCAGTCGAAGTTAGCAGAATTTACTAAATGTGTAGAGCTGCCAATTGTAGATTTTCTGAAAATCTGACCCATTAATAACATTGAATATTGATGGTTTGTTGTAATATTATGTGTTTGATGATATTTGGTTATCAATGCTTAGATTGAAAAGAAGGACTTGGTTCATTATTCTTGTTATAATGGTTGCATATTGATATTTTATCAACAAGTTATGTGATTGAATGATGTGGTGAAATGATTATAAAATGGTGTGTGTTGAGTGAGGTGCAGCATATATTTAATGGGGAGTTTAATTGAAATACCAATATTTCGAGTTTTTATCAGGAAAAGAACATTAAATAAATGGCTGTTAATACATTTCATCTATTTGGATATTGTTTGCACAAAACACAAATTCTAACAGTTTGAACACCAATGTTAAAAGGCAGATAGTTGGATAGTACCGTGCCCCAATAGGCTCTGCTATGCTCCGAGTGTTCTGGTCGCTACACAAAGCACTGGTTTTATAACACAATTTACTTGGCCAGAAAAGGATAAGTAGAGATGCAAGAGAAAAAATTTTTAACTTTCCAAACGAAAGTATACATAGTGATTAAAGTATCAAGCCAAACTGGGATATGTCCACTGATTTTATTCACTAAAAGCAAACATGGCAAAACTTGCCAGTCCTCGGTCGGAGCCCGGTAAAAGGCAGGACCTACCAGTGAGACTAGGTCCTGTGGTAAAAGCCAGGACCCACCAGTGAGACTAGGGCTTCCCTGGTCTGATTGTCCTGTGGAAAGTAGGACTATTTTAGCCATGAAGTACAAGGCAACTGCCATTTTTACTATATTACTGATAAAATACTTGATTCAGATCAGTAAAACCTAGGACTGGGAAACTTCTTTTTCACCCACTGCCCGGTAAAATCTCAAATGTTTCGCCTTATCCGTAAAAGAACGTTCTTGTGGGCTGTTACTCACTGTCAAATATGGCGGGCTTCTTCCAACCAATAAACACAAATATTTGCCCCAAAAATGATGGAGCCTAAGTGGAATCAGTTGGTGATTTGACCAGACTTTTGATCTTTAGCTGTGAGGTGATCAAAGCACAATGAGCAGAGAGCGCCTCGTGGGCTAGCAGCCTTACATGTTGTATTTACCTCCTTCGATAGCGCCTTTCTATTTCTTTTTCGTGTAGTACAAATCTTTCGCTGAGTGTGGAACATAGAAAGGTGCTATGCACTTCAAGGAGATTTTTAAATTTTCATTTCAAAAGGAAGAAAAAAAATTTTATTTAAACTTTTTAGTACATTTAATTATTCTCTTATTGTGTAATGAGAGAAAATGAAGTATATTACATGAAATAATATTGGGCTAGGCCCCAAAATGTGCTGAATTGGAGTTTTAAAAAAATATAGTATGTTCAAAATTCAAAAATGTATAATGGGATATATGTTAGTTTTATGCAATTTCTTATGTACTAATGAATTAGATATTTAGGAAATATGTTGTATGTATCTTGGTGGCTCGACCCAAATATATTAATTACATTTTATTGGTGGAAATTCTACTCGATGAACAAGTGGTGGCTCCACAGTGCAATACTATATGCTTCACACCGTCTTTTTATTGAAGAAAAAAAATCCTGACAAATATGACAAGGAAAAAAGAGGAAATTCATGAAAAAAATGAAATGTGGTGTGTAGGACTTGATGATAATTATAATAATGAAGATGATGGTAATACAATGATAACAATGATGATAAGCACATATTCTCAGGGTTCAGTATTTATTTTTATATACACTTTTTACAAAGAAAACTCGATGATTTCTTCGGAGAGTGGTAGGGTTGAGAGACCCTTCGGGTATATGTGAGCTATTTGGTGAGGATGAAGAAGACATGGGAGAGAATTGGGCATAGATTGTGTATAGTTTATTAACATTTGTGTAGAGAATTAATGAATAACAAACAGGGAGAGATATCAGGCCATAACTCAATGTTAAAAATTTGGCCTGGTTTCACTTACAAATTCAAGAAATAAGTACACCTGTCTTAAACAACTATTAATAAAATAATTTTTTATTTTGTGTTTAGGCAATTTTCCTGTGAAATACCAAATAACTTGTGGTAAATCTCGTTTTTATATTTTAAAGGGAAATACCTATTGTTGAGGTCAAGTTGTGTATACATCCCTGATAAATTTATTAATGTATACTTCAAATGCTGATCTAACTCCTATAATAGTAATTATAATATTAATATGTATGTATTATATCATATTCCTTTTGTTCTTGTGCTTGAATTTGATGATGATGATGCAACTTGACTGTGAGAAATGTTTTATATGTATGTATATGCTGGCGCCACACAGTGGCAAAATTATGTATTATAAAAATGGCCTCTACAGAGGCGCAATGTGTACAGAACGTCACACCAGGGTGCAGCACTGTAAAAACGTATCAATAAAATATATAAATAATAATTTGTTGTTCGCTTTATGTGTGTCCTATTGAATTCTAATCGATTCTTAATTAATTAAAGCATATCTTATAGAAATAATTAGACAAACTTATTTTGTTTTAGTCAAGCTTCAAGTGAAAAATAAACGTGTTTTCTTTTGTTTTACATGAAGGTTTTGTACCTCTATGGGCATATGATATACAGCTTTACACAAATGATTAAAACAACAAGATCACACTTTCCTGCATAGTAAATCTTTCATTCCCTGATTTGGTTGTGAGTGGACAATTCTTTGAGACGGCCTCCGCTCATCTGGTCATGTGACAGTGCATCCACAAGCAGTGTTCCCGAAAACACGTCGGCAAAAGCCGACGTAAAATTTCATTGGCCGACGTATGCTCCTTTCACGTCGGCCACTTTGGCCGACATCGTCGTCTTCACCTCCAATGTCATAGTCTATTTGATTTGATGTGAAAAGTATAGTAAGATGTAGAGGTAGAAATATATGCTCCGTCTAGGCCCAATTAATTTATACACATGATAATGAGTGATCTTTGGTTAAAGTAAAATATTTTCCCCTTGCCCAAATGCAGTTCATCTAAATTTCTGCGAATAATAAATCTGTATTATGGGAATCAAACTGGGAAAACTATGTTGCACTCCAGAAGATATTTAACCCCAAAATACTGAAAATGCACCAGAGAGCAAGGGAAAATTCTTAGCTTCTGGGGCTCTAGGCGGGCCCCAGACCCCATGCCTAATGTAATGGGTTGAGATGGAGTAAAACAATGTCCTGAAAGCCCATGTTCATGCCCTTCTTTTGCATAGACACCATTTAGCTCAGTAAATTATGTAGGGTTTCAATGCCCTTTATACTTGTTTGCCAATGTTAAAAATAAAAAAATAGCCATATTGGCCTACGTCTATGAAAACTTTTCTGGAACTTTTCATGAGAACTTGCAGGTAACATTACAATTTTTTTGTAGGTAAAAAATGGCCTGCATCAGTGACAAATGGCCGACGTGTGGCTAGTCCACGTCGGCCACATTGGCCGGCTACACTAAAAAGTTTTCGGGAACACTGACAAGTATAGGAACAAACTGATTTTGTCCAATTTTGAACAATTAATCATATATAATATTAATTCCATATCATAAGATATATTCATCATGAACATGAGCAACATTTATTGCCTCAAATCTACAATAATGCTGAGATTTCACCCATTGTTTACTTTCACCCCACTGCCGGGCAGTGCGCCGGGCCATGGGAGACTCCAGCCCTTGACGACCA
The DNA here is from genome assembly GCA_942159475.1 of Sthenelais limicola. Lineage (NCBI taxonomy): Eukaryota > Metazoa > Annelida > Polychaeta > Phyllodocida > Sigalionidae > Sthenelais > Sthenelais limicola. Next base: position 124,421,928 of record OW804098.1, on the reverse strand, counting down.
TAGCAACCAAGCTTAAAATCTCCAACTTTCCCCCTCTATTTCTTAATAAATTCTACACAATTCTAGGCAAAACGGAACAAGCGACTTCAATCTATGAACAATACTTGATATATCCATGTAAGATTATAGCATTTTGACCCGTTTATGTAATATTTCAAAGGGGTTGAAAACAGGTATTTAAGCATTAGCGTCAATGGGGCACAGCTGTTGTATTCACTCGAGTGCTTGCCACTGATCGTGGTGCCACCTGTAAATACCCGGATTCCCAACTCAAAGAACGCATGCAGCTCATGGACTGACAAATTGGGGCAGTATTAGCATAGTATCAAAAGTATTAAAAAAATGTACCGGTAAATCAGGGAATAAAAGTAAGATAACCACAGTGTCAAGTCCGTGGACAATATTCACCTCGTAAGCCCAGAAACAACTCGGCCTACGTCCTCTTTGCTTCTGGGCTTACCGGTAGTCCTACTCTGCAAATATAGGCTAATCCACCTCATACTTGACACTGGTAATCTTACTATAAATATCCAAATCAATTTTCATTACCTCTGTCCCTTGTTGACAGGACAATGAGTACCGGTACAATAAAGGCATTAAGTCCAGCTTTAAAGCTCAAGTTTCTGGTGCTGAGATAACATAGGCTCCTGATGTTCTCTGCTCCTAGTTGGGTATTGCTTGCTTCTCTGGAAACCCTGGAACATTCTAACTAATTCTATATCACAGATTATGAAACTTAAAGTATTAAATTAGGCTACATTCGCTTGTCTCAGAAATTGATGCGGTAAACATTTTGCTAGGTATACCAAAGGACGAACCCAAACACAGAAGATTAAATTATATTTTGTTATGTGCAAGATTCTTTGTATACAAAAGAAAGCTCTTCCATAATAATCAAGTGTGCATGTTTGAATTCCTGAGGGAGCTAAAACTCAATTTAAGAACACTGAAAGACAGTGCCATGATTAATGTTACTCATAAGAGAGACTTCTCCATCTGGGAAAAGTTTTATAATGATCTGTAATACGGGATTCATGCCCACTAGCATAAGTGGGGTAGGCATATAGTCGTTATATGTCAACCTATCAAGATGTGCCTCTCATGTACAAATGTAACACTGTAGCAAAGAGTGAAGGTAGATAAGCTAGAAATCAAAGCAGGATGTTCTTCATCCTCTCAGTTTCCCGGTATAATAAACAGCATGATGGTACTCTTAGTAGATATGCAAGGTTTTCTCTCGTAGTCGTTAGTTGTACAAGGTCTCCTTTTTAACAAAGGCCAATTTGGCAAAATGCTTTTACCCCTTTGGGGAGTTTTTTCTCTTTCTTTGTGAAACCCTACCTGCATATATACATGAAATGTCACATGTTTATGGAATAATAAATGCCTAGTACGGGAGAAAAAAAAATTAGGCTACATTAGGCTACATTCACTAAAATCAGTAATATAACTGGGTCAACTGCTGGCCAAGCCGTTATGACGATATCGTAGTGGCAAATGTTTCTACCAACAACGATCCTATAGCTACGTTGCTACCAACCTTGAAAGGCAGACGAGAAGAACGACCTACGATACAAGCACAGGGAAAATGGCAAAACTTGTGCTTGCCAGCCGTTACGACGCGCGGTACTGTTGCTTACCGCTTGGTGGCATCACCAGCTGGAGGCTCTGCCTGTTCCCGACTTAAACATCTTTCCTCGATCTTCTCTCGCAGCACTGGCAGTCTCCTTGAGTGTAGGGAATACGTTTCTATTGGTATTTGATCAATAAGATGATAACGATTTGAAGTGACTAAATTGATAAGTATAATTATTTTTTAAACCTACCCCCACTCACCACTTTACCTAGCCCGGGCTCCCACCCTCTCACAGTAGCGACCAACTAAAGCAAAATAGAGCGTAAACAGTCAGAATTTCTCGGACTATGTTACACTTTAATTTACGCTACAACATATTAACTAGTCAGGAGTCTTCATTCTTTTCACCACATTTTCGCCATCATATTCTATACTTAAATTTGTCTACTAATTAGTTGATATCAATAAGTACCAGTAGTACCAGTAGTAAAAAAAATCGACCTGGCATTAAAGGCCACTGGCCTAGACCAGCCAGAATCATTTTATATCTTATATCTAATAATAGCAGCGTGACCCAATAGTGTTAATTTTACATCTTTATAACACCACCACTTAACTTTAAAAGAAGTCTCAGGACACAACGAAAACCACATAAGCCTAGGCCTATGTGTGAGTGTGTATGTATTATATATATCTTGAATAACAATAAATGATAATGATGCCTCCATCTCTATCCCTGGCTTCGTCCTTTGTGAAGATGAGAATGAGCGAATGCAGTTGTTTGTTATAGAAGATAAACATGTCCAAGGGGTCATTATGTACCGTAAAAGTCCAGAAATTTTAGCCGCTAGATATTACGATTTGTATAGGGTTTGCTATGGTTAGTGTTTGGTTATATGAATAAAGAAAAACAGTTGCCGATGAACTACCCAACATCCAGCCGTCTCTTTCTCCACCCCACCCCACCCATGGGCCTCGGCGCTGTTCACTGACTATATATATAATGTAAGTTGAATTTTTGTTAAGTTAATGTTAAGTTTTAATTTTAGAAAATGACCACCTAGGGAGACTAGGAAGACCTATGTATACTCACAAACATTTTTTTCAGTTCCCCGGAGGTGGTTTCCAAACAAAAAAAATTAACAAAAAAAAACCGTTACCACCCCACCCCCCTACCTAGTTTTCAGCCAGATAAATCGGAAACACACCTATTTTTTTTTTCCAGATCAAAGAACAATGACAACAACAGGAACTATTGGACCTCGCCAGCACTCTCGTTTAATATCTTACTTCAAATACCAGACCTGGGGCTGATGATGGCTCTTGCCATCTAACCAACCGGTTACTCTAGGAGCAAACATATAGCTCACATAAGAAGGCAATGCACTGCCGAAAGGTGTTTAATACATAACAATACGAGGTTCACATGAGTAGACAAAAGGTAAAATCAGTAAAAACCGTCACACGGATACACACGACCTCTACTGGTCACTACAACCATATACCAAGTTGGCGACCAGCGCCCTCTTACAATCAGTAACAAACCATAAGCAGAAGCGGGTGTTGGTTACGTGGACCCGGCTCTGGTTTAGCCAATCCAGATCCGCGCACCACAATTGGAAAATATTTTTTTCCAAACGAAAATATCGACATTATCTCAATATACCCAATGAAATGTTTGTATAAAAATATAATATGAAACTGAACTGTACCAGTATCAGCACCAAATGTAAAAATGACATGATATATCATGAAGTATATCATGGTAAAAACGTCACAAAAATACAAACGCTATATCTAACGCAAAGTAAGAATGTTAAATATTCCAGCCGCGAGACGGACTATGCGACAAACTTAATAACAGTTGTTAGACCATAAGCAGGAAATGAAAAATTGATTTATTATATATTATTTACGGGAGGTCGTTGGAAGAACTGCATATGCAGATGTCCTAACCCACTTCCTGAATTTTATTGTAATCTGTATACCGATCATAGTATTGCAAATGTAAATGTATTCTGAATAAAAGTATTATATAAATACTGGAATTGATATTGGTCAGAGAGTTTAACTGAATTAAATCATTGCTAGGATAGATAGTCTACTTTCATATGAAGTATTAAACAATATTTTATCATCAGTATGTGTTGAAATATGATTTTTTCAAATAAAATGAATTTTCTGAAAATCACCTTTAATCTTATCTCGGTATATTGGTCAATAGCTCAAGTTTCATTCACTAAATTTAACTCTGTATTATTGCTAGTACCTCAAATATCCATATTCTTGAATGTTTATATGATAAGACCACTATCAAATTATTTTTATTCCTCACATTTTAACTATTAAACATATTTTTTTCATATAATTTATCATAGAAGGAAAATACTAAAATATTATGATGGGTATTTGTTGGAGAGCTTAGCTTTCATTAAACCAATGTAAATTGTAAAAAAAAAAAGAAATAAGGACCTTGTGGAAATCAAATCTCTCCCATTTCATGAAAGATTCATGAAAACTAATTTCATCTCTGCAAGTTGTGGTAAACAAATTTCCGCATCAGTTGATATACCACATGTGTGATTCCAATATTGTCACAAAGAATAAAAACAATATAACAGCTTTGAGGGACATCGAGGATGAGCAAACATATCTATATTAAGGAAAAGAGCAATGGACTTATACTAACTATCCAATTTAATATTCAGTATTGTATTTTAACTGTGTAACTATTTTAATTGCGTCGTAATATCATGTTAAACTCATTAGCAGATATTTTAGGTACATAGGATCCGTCAGGAAGACCTCAAAGAGGCAGGCATCCTCTTCTGAAACGATGTAATCTATGAATTCAGAATAAAAATACGATATATATATACATTTTGTCTGTAATCAGAATGATAGACCACCCAGATTATTTTATTATCCAAATTCCATTGATGACATGATGTGTTGTCGTTATTAAATTCTCAAATAATTGGCTCTAGGAAGAAATGAAAGCAAACTAAACAAATGTAAACTCAATTGGAATACTAGTTAAATAGTAAATATAGCCCAAAATATGACCAGAGTGATGACATTATGGAGTGCTTAGTTGGTTGCCATGGTTACATCAGTGATTTCAATTTTTTTTAAAAAAAACCAAACAAAATCAAATCTCAAGTTTGGCTAAAATTATAAGTACATGTAAACCAAAGTACAAGTTACACATTCCGGATTAAAGGGTAGAATTTTATATTTTTATAAACTTTTTTTTGTTTTGTTTTTGCAAATCTTTTATTTCCATATTTCTATAAACTTATGTCCATGTCATGGGCCTTATTCAATAAGTGCAATCACCTAGTTTTTTTCCATTCTGTGAATTTCTTCAGAATTCAGGTAGTCCTAGAGCAACATTCAAAGCAGAACTTTGGAGAGTTTGCAGCCTCTGGGGATATTTTAATAGTAAAATACGTCTCGGTGTACAATGTGGGGAAGGCTCGTTGTTTTATAATCATATTATATCAGTAACATTGTTTCTTTTTCCTCCCAGCTATATTATAAGAGAGGGAAAAAAAGGTAAAGAGAGGTAAACTAAAGAGAGCTGGAGAGAGGCAGAGTGGGGAATTAAATAAAGGGAGAGAGGTAGGACGGGGAGAAAAAGTCAAAGAGGGAGGGGCCCGGGAGAGAGATTGCTTGCTTTATTTACTTACAGATTTACTTACATATCCACTTTATGACCCCCCCCCCTTTTTCCCCTGCCCCCCCCCCCATTCAATTCAATATTATAAGTTATTTACACCTACAAACAATTGTACAAAAAAGGAAACATACATCTGAAAGATAACTTCCAGTATTTTCTCTATTTCGTCCCCCATCTGTCTGTCTCCCCTATCTCTCCCTCCCTCCCTCCTCAGCCCGTCCCCCCGCCCTCGTTCCCCCCCCCCCCCCCCCCCCCCCGCTCCCCTATCCCCCACCACTCTATCTTACGCCAGTCAGTCAGCCTCTGCAACCACCACCACCACCACTGCCGCTGACAGTGTGGTGCCCATCCCCCCCGCCACCACCACCACCACCACCACCACCACTGAGTGAGAGACAGTCAGTCGGTGTCAGTGTGAGGCACCAAGCCGGACGTACTACATGTAGTGCAGTAACTACTTGTTTATACTCGACGCTAACCTCAAGCTTTTGCCTTATTTTTTTACCGCATAAACAGGACTCAAGTCTACCTCTGGATTACCATATATATGTCGCTACAGACCGACACACACACGTAGCCAACAGCCACTCTCTCCTCCTCCTCCTTCCCCCCCTACGTCTAGGCTGCTATATCACTAGCACCAGAACCGTCACGATTCCGCCTCCTTCTCCGACTCGATCGACTAGAACTAGGACGACGACCCGCTGCTATATTTGAAAAGACAACCACTTTAGGAAGCACATATCGCCAGAATTATGTCGGACGAGGGTAAAGTTCGTGTCTTCATTTCGTCTGTCTCGTCTAATCATAAGGTGAGAGTTGTTTTTGTTTCGGTTATTGCCAGTTTGGTTGGCCTGTATTTGGTGCAGCGTGCATTGTTGTCAGTGGAGGAGAGAGAGAGAGTGGTATGGGGGCGCGGGATGATGACACAGACAGCAGGCAGGGAGGGGATGTGATGTGATTGTGTGTTGTTGTGTGATGGTAATGATGATGTTGATGATTATTGAGAGAAGGGTTGAGTTGTGTAGACATGTGTCTGTGTCTGTATCAAGGGGTAATGTTGTGTGTGTGATGAGGGGTGAGGGCGGGGGGGGGGGGGGGGGGGGCAGGAGGAGGAGGATATGGTGGTAGCGTTTCCTTGTCTAGATAAGGTCATAGATAGATGCTAGACGGTGGTGGGGCGGGGGGAGCTGGTCGTGGGGGTTGGTGGGGGGCATGCGGTTGCTCCTATTCTTCTCTGGTGCTTCCTAGCTCTTCCTCTCTTCTCCCTCCTGCTCCTCCCCCTTCTACCTCCTGCTCCTCCCCCTTCTCCCTCCTGCTCCTCCCCCTTCTCCCTCCTGCTCCTCCCCTTTCTCCCTCCTGCTCCTCCCCCTTCTCCCTCCTGCTCCTTCTCCCTCCTGCTCCTCCCCCTTCTCCCTCCTGCTCCTCCCCCTTCTCCCTTCTGCTCCTCCCCCTTCTCCCTCCTGCTCCTCCCCTTCTCCCTCCTGCTCCTCCCACTTCTCCCTCCTGCTCCTCCCCCTTCTCCCTCCTGCTCCTCCCCCTTCTCCCTCCTGCTCCTCCTGCTCCTCCCTCCTGCTCCTCCCCCTTCTCCCTCCTGCTCCTCCCCCTTCTCCCCCCTGCTCCTCCCCCCTCCCCCTCCTGCTCCTCTCCCTTCTCTCTCCTGCTCCGCCCCTTCTCCCTTCTGCTCCTCCCCATTCTCCCTCCTGCACCTCCCCCTCGTCCCTCCTCCTCCCCCTTCTCCCTCGTGCCCCTGTTGTTTCTCCTGCTCCTCTTGCTCCTGCTCCTGCTCCATCATCCTTTCTCCTCCCCCCCCCTCTACGACTACGTTCCCCTGCTCCCCATCTCCTCGTCTCGCCTCCCTCCTTAATGACCTTATATCCTTATCGTCCAGCAATATAATGTATACACAACTATACACTATTGTCCATAAATCACATAAATACCCAATTCTGAATATATATATAAATAACCAGGTTTATTCTTGAACCTTTATTCCTCTGCTTATTTCACAAAGCTCTATCCACATGATGACATATAAGCCCTCCTATCCACTAAAGAGTGGTTGGTATGTGGCTTGGTATAAGGGAGAGGGCGGTGGCCATATACACACAACACATGGTAATGATGCTTCCACACAATAGATAGACTAGATAGTAACTAGAGGCTATTTATCCCTATTAACTGTCAGTAGCCGGCTCTATACACATGAGTCAACCACCCCACACTGCTACATACCACTCTACACTCTAGTTGAGATCTACTTGGAGCAGTTCGCCGTAGGTTTACCATTGGGTCCGTTTTATGTTTACTCAAAGTAGGTCTCAAACAGAGTGTAGCCACTAGCCTTTTCACAATCATATGTCATAGCAATAATAATGGAACTAATTTGAAAGTAGTTAATATCTCAATCATTTGAACTGAATCCATCCCAGGATGCACTGCTGTAGACATGCGCAGTGAGACATACAAATCCCCTATTGTCTTCTGAGTTTTTCTCCAGTTGGAAACTGACTCGCCTCCAATATCCTTCACTCTAACATCGATGACAATGATGTGCACACAATGTTGGCAGATAGGTCAGACAGAGATGTATTTTATATGTCACAAGTCGCAAAATTGATATTATTCCAAGTGATTTACTGCCAGGAACCCCTGGTCACAATGTTTTCATTATTAGGGTGCTTAGTGCCGTTACTTAGTAGCATAAATACATGTATCTAATGTCAAGACTGTATTGAATATAACTATGCATAAGAGTATATTTTAGTACTTTAATGTATTTATTGCACATCAAGAATTTGTGCTAATTTCTTTCATAAATATAGAAAATATAGAAGTACTTATTAGATGCGTTAACGTTGGAATCCACTTGATCCCATTTTTTCAAATATTATATCTCGAAATCCATTTTTTGCAACTTAATAATTATGACTCATTTCTCAGTAACACCTCACGTCACATATGTCAGATATGATTGTAATCCCAGAATGCACTGCTGCAGACATGCGCAGTGGCATACACAACCCCCTACACTCTGTTTGAGACCTACTGAGAGTAAACATCAAAGCGACCCAATGATAACCCTAAGGTGAGCCACTCCAAGTAGATCTCAAATAGAGTGTAGATGCGTCAATCCTGCGAATATTAAACTATAGTGGGCCACACACCTTTCCTGGGGGAGGGGCCACTACACTCTGTTTGAGACCTACTTAGAGTAAACATCAAAGCAACCCAATGGTAACCCTACGACAAGCCGCTCCAAGTAGATCTCAAATAGAGTGTACCAGACCAGTCTACACTCTGTTTGAGACCTACTTAGAGTAAACTTCAAAGCGACCCAATGGTAACCCTACGACAAGCCGCTCCAAGTAGATCTCCAATAGAGTGTACCAGACCAGCCTACACTCTGTTTGAGACCTACTTAGAGTAAATATCAAAGCAACCCAATGGTAACCCTACGGTGAACCGCACCAAGTAGATCTCCAATAGAGTGTATTCATCAGTAGACAATGGTTGAGTGTCTATTGTTCCCAGCGTGCCTAATGTGACCTAGTGCTAGCATCAGTAACATCAATCATACAGATGTCACAAACATGCACGTTGGCCTAGATTATACCCATCATTGCATGCTAGGAGTCATTTATATACAGTCCATTACATGGTGGGTCAGATGTTCAGAAAATGTACAATTCGTCTTCACCAATCCTCTCAAATAACCCACATTTAAGACAGAAATAAGCTTCAAAATGTAGTTTAATATAGCAGAACTGATACTATAAATCAATGCGATACCAAATGTACTCAGATATACCTGGTACTCATCATTTTTCAGCCTTATTTAGCAGAGTTTCCTAAATGTGTAGAGCTGCCAATTGTACATTTTCTGAAAATCTGACCCACCTATAGCTTGGTGCAAAAAATGTATTTTTATTAAGAAAGTTGAGTAGTGCACCTAACAGCCAAGGTCAAGCAGGTCAGGGGAAATGATAGAAAATTTCAGTGGTTCCTGAAATAAAAAGTAACCCAATGACATGGTTTTTTGGATTCCACCAACAATGTTCTGTCGAAATCCAAAGTTTAAACAAAATTGACAATTGCTTCATGTTTGATGAACGCTGGCAAATTTACCTGTAATTGCGATCAGTGCATTTAGGAATCAGGATACTTTGCAATATATTGTAAGGTTTTAGCAACATCTTGTTTATGGGTCAGATTTTCTGAAAATGTACAATTGGCAGCTCTACACATTTAGTAAATTAGGCTGAAACATGATAAATACTGGGTATATCTGAGTATATTTGGTATTGCATTGATCTAAAGGATCAGTTCTATTATGTTAAACTGCATTTTGAAGCTCATTTTTGTCATTAAATGTGGGTTATTTGAGAGGATTGGTGAAGGCGAATTGTACATTTTCTGAAAAATCTGACCGATATATCGTGGTGGAGGAGGACTCTGACTGGAGGCACTGGCAGCCGCCCCCCCCCCCCCCCTCCCCCTTGTACCCCCCCCCCCCCCTCCCATGTACCCACATTGACTTACCATTGCACACACATTGAGACTCCATTGAGACGATAATGACTGACATGTGAGTACAGCGGTATGCATATATCACTGTGTCATCATGACATGTGTACCCGTCCCTCTTACACTACATTAAGTCAGGCTTAGACAATGCAGGTCACTCTTAATAGCTGCAGCTGATGGTTACAGTTGGAACCATATAACTTGATATAGGGTTAAACAGCTACAGTTGGTACCATATAACTTGGTATAGGATATAGGGTTAAACAGTTACAGTTGGTACCATATAACTTGATATAGGGTTAAACAGCTACAGTTGGTACCATATAACTTGGTATAGGATATAGGGTTAAACAGTTACAGTTGGTACCATATAACTTGATATAGGGTTAAACAGGTACAGTGGGTACCATATAACTTGATATAGGGTTAAACAGCTACAGTTGGTACCATATAACTTGATATAGGGTTAAACAGCTACAGTTGGAACCATATAACCTGATATAGGGTTAAACAGGTACAGTTGGTACCATATAACCTGATATAGGGTTAAACCAGCTACAGTTGGTACCATGTAACCTGATATATATAATAGGGTTAAACAGCTACAGTTGGTACCATATAACCTGATATATATAATAGGGTTATACAGCTACAGTTGGTACCATATAACCTGATATATATAATAGGGTTAAACAGCTACAGTTGGTACCATATAACCTGATATATATAATAGGGTTAAACAGCTACAGTTGGTACCATATAACCTGATATATATAATAGGGTTAAACAGCTACAGTTGGTACCATATAACCTGATATATATAATAGGGTTAAACCAGCTACAGTTGGTACCATATAACCTGATATATATAATAGGGTTAAACCAGCTACAGTTGGTATCATATAACCTGATATAGAGTTAAACCTTTTTTTAAAAAAAAAAAAAATATGTATAGCAGTTTACTTAAATCACCTATTCTCATAGGAAGTAGGACACATTCTCTGTGACACCACTGGTCTTCCAAATATGCCTGAATTAAAGTGAAAAATAAAACAATGTTTATTAATACTTACTGCCATGCCATTTCACATCTGGTTTGTCCAAAAGAATACCTCCATCATATGTATGGTATAATAACAATTTACTGGACATGGCTGGTGATATTCTTTATTTTTTCTATGTAAATACCAAAGCCTTTCTTTCCACTGCCTTTTACCAGAGGAGACAAATAATATCCACTTCATGCATAATACTTGGTAACTATTCAGGTTGCCATAGTTCCCATTGTTAAAGCCTACAATTAAAAATGTCTTGTTATAACTAATATCATGTTGGAGATGGAGTTATAGGGTGTGGCTTTTAATAGGCAAGATTTGAATTACCCAGTTTGGCTTGAGATAGGTGCAGCTGACACTGATTTCATAGGTACCGAGGCCTATCTGAGGGTGGGTGGGGCTCTGACCACAGCTGTAGGTACACACCCACTCACACACAGTGCAGGCCCAGTCTGAGGGTGGGTGGGGCTCTGACCACAGCTGTAGGTACACACCCACTCACACACAGTGCAGGCCCAGTCTGAGGGTGGGTGGGGCTCTGACCACAGCTGTAGGTACACACCCACTCACAAGCGCATGCATCATACACTCAACCTGCACCTACACACAGCGCATCCAATGACCTGTTGAGAATTGGTTCTGGTACTTGTTTTCCATAATTATCAAAAGAAAATAAAGTAAGATGAAGATAGGGCATGGTGTTGTCTCATATATCCTGAAGATTTGTGGCAATATTAGATGTTTTTCTGTCTCTAAAATTACTTTCAATGAAGGGCCCTCTCTGTGTCCATTAGAACCTGTACCCATATAATGTAAACACAGGTGGCCTAGGCCCCTCTTCCGATCAAAATTACCCATGACCCTGACCTCAGTTTCCCAGTCATAAATTCTATTCCAAATCTTTCCTATTCAATTGCCTGATTTCTCTCTGTGGTGTTGCACCAAGTAGAATTGTTTTTATAGTGATCCATGATTTGTGTCAAACCTATTAGTCACTAAAACTAAGCCCAGCAAACCCCATTTCTCCTTATAACATATTCATATAGAATACATGGGTCGGATTGTCAGAAAATGTACAATTTGTCTTCACCAATCCTCCCAAATAACGCACATTTAAGACAGAAATAAGCTTCAAAATGCAGTTTAACATAACAGAACTGATACTATAAATCAATGCAATACCAAATATACCCAACATTTATCATTTTTTAGCAGAATTTAGCAGTAATTACTAAATATGTAGACCTGCAAATTGTACATTTTCTGAAATCTGACCCACTACATGCTGGTCAGCCGAGGGCGGTGACCATCTGGTGGTGTGGCCCTGGGGTGCATGCAGCTAGAGGTGCTAACATGATGTTGGGTCAACTTGTCACAAATTGTACAATTGGCCTTCACCAATCCCTCAAATAAACCAAATTTAAGACGCAAATCTGGTTCAAAATACAAATGTATATATATGTATGTATATTGTTTATTTCCAGAAAACAGTACATAAGATAAATTACACCGCAAATGGGTTTGCCCTCTTCTATGGCAGCCATAGCTCTTCCAGAGGGTCCCTTAGACTAGACTTTTAATTTTACAGTTTATGAGATAGCGACGCGCTAAATGACTAGTTACCTATTCTACTGCAATGGTATGCACTAGCTATACTATATCAAGGTGGGGCCCATGGTATGTGGTTTCCTTGTGTATGTGTTTTTTGTGGACATCGTCCATGTTATTTTCAACATAACCAGACAGATTCAGACATGATGAAAACTTTAGATCTTTCACCGGTCCTCCTAAGGTTTCACCAGTCCTCCAAAGGTTTCTCCAACGTTTCATAGACCTTTTTCACTGGACAGTCGGACCAGAGACACTTTAGTTTCACCGGTCCGACATGTCTTTCACCGGTCAAGGACTGCGGTCCAGCAGGTTTCGCCATGTCTGCAGATTTATTGAATGAATACAATACAAAATGCACTCAGATATTGTCATTATCATTTTTCCCTCTAATTTAGCAGAGTTTGAGGGATGTGTAGAACCGTGGATTGTGTATTTTCTGAAAATCTGACCCCTCTATTTTGCAACATATCTTTCTTGCGATTAATGGAAAGGTTTTAACAAATGCAAGTGAACTCACTAACACTCGTTGGTTGCACTACTTGTAGCTGCAGAACCCATAATTCATCTTCAACCAATCCCTGTATATTTCACTCCTGCAATCAACTTGTCAACCTTTGTTTAATGTACATTGATTTGTGGTATAAGGGTCAGATTTTCAGAAAATGTACAATTGGCAGATCTACACATTTAGGAAATTCTGCTAAATTAGGCTGAAAAATGAAGAATACCGAGTATATCTGAGTATATTTGGTATCACATTGATTTAAAGTATCAGTTCTGTTATGTATTTTGAAGCTCATTTTTGTCTTAAATGTGGGTTATATGAGAGAATTGGTGAAGGCGAATTGTACTTTTTCTGAAAATCTGACCCATAGACACCTGTAACATGTATATTGTCCACTGAATGGGATACACCTGTTAGTATCACTACAGTGGCATAGGTGGAGCATTCTCTTACATAACTGCTCCTTCACAGCACCTGGCAGTTATTAAAGCTGCATTGCCTGCTAAAGCCCTTAAAGCTGCATTCCCAGCTAAAGCCCTTAAAGCTGCATTCCCTGCTAAAGCCCTTAAAACTGCATCCCCTGCTAAAGCCCTTAAAGCTACATTTCCTGCTAAAGCCCTTAAAGCTGTATTCCCTGCTAAAGCCCTTAAAGCTGCATTCCCTGCTAAAGGCCTTAAAGCTGCATTCCCTGCTAAAGCCCTTAAAGCTACATTTCCTGCTAAAGCCCTTAAAGCTGCATTCCCTGCTAAAGGCCTTAAAGCTGCATTCCCTGCTAAAGGCCTTAAAGCTGCATTCCCTGCTAAAGCCCTTAAAGCTGCATTCCCTGCTAAAGCCCTTAAAGCTGCATTCCCTGCTAAAGGCCTTAAAGCTGCATTCCCTGCTAAAGCCCTTAAAGCTGCATTCCTTGCTAAAGCCCTTAAAACTGCATGCCCTGCTAAATCCCTTAAAAGCTGCATTCCCAATAAATTTACTACAAAATAGAAAATATGTTTTTGACAGAAATGAGCTGGTAATGCAGCTTTAACCCGGGCTTTAACAAGTAGTTTATACAAGTGAAGAAGGCATTAGATGATCCATACAAGTTATTTATTCTCTAGTGATTCTTCTCCTGCCCTAGTTATATGGTGCAAGGTTTTTGTGTTTTCCACAGAAGTCTAAATATAGCGTTTGTATAGAATTCATGCCTCACTATGTGTCATATAAATACCTGCCGGGGATGTAGGAATACCGTACATGGGGAGGGTGGGGGGGGGGGTGAATATTAATAACATAATGATAATAACAGCAATATCAACGACACTAATGAGACCAGCTTTAACTATAACTATAATAACAAGGAATTCAGTCATAATCACATATTGACTAATAATAATGTCAATTATAATAATAATAATAATATTATAATATCATAATAATGGTTTTCACACAGGGCCACAACTGGTCTAGCCCTTAGAGAGTTATCGGTCAATATACAAATGTATATTAGGGAGGTTCTGTCTCAATTACGTAACCATATCAGTATCCTTTTTGTGAATTATGTCGCATTTTTATGTGTTAAAATCAATTCTGAGATTTTTATACCTAATGGCACTCTGTTCGGTTTGTAATCAATCTCGACTTTGGGTCAAATCGCATGACACTCCAAAGGGGTGGAGTGTGATTTGACCCAACGTCGAGATCGATTACAAACCAAACAGAGTGCTATTAGGTATTTATTACTTACTAAATCAACAAGAGAACTCAATTTTGATAGTATTTTACCTTACTTTCCATCAATCGTCTGGATATTCGGCTCAAATAGCACATAGGTGCTATTTGACTTTTCAAATAGCACCCCTGAATAGCACCCCTGAAATCACATATGTATGGTATAATGCTTGATATGTTATGTTATGTTTTTTCTGCCATGTTTTGCTGAACCTTTTTATTCCTTTTAACGTATGTTTGTATATCAGAGATATGGATGCGTTTATGTATAAGTGTAGGTTAAACGTGCTGAACCTCTCTATAGGGGATTTGCATAGTCGCCATTTTGAATCTTTATTCGCATGGAATTATGGGACTAATGGTACAGTCTAAAATCTATAGAAAACATGCTATGTTCAGCATGGAATATTTATCAATGTTCTAATGACAATATCCATGTGTTATACATGTTTCCATAATACTAGTTCCCATCTTTCCCATCATACATTTGGCTTACATAGATCATTTACACAAGCTGTGATATTGGTGAAAACATTCTTGCAATTTTCGATAAAAATGTTGCTGAATATTTGTATGTCAGATTTGAACTGAATCCATCCCAGCATGCACTGCTGTAGACATGCGCAGTGAGACATGCAACTCCCCTATTACCACCGCGCCCCCCGCCCCCCGCCCCCCCCCCCCCCGTCCCCCCGCCCTGTATAATCCAGCAGTGAGTCAGCAGCACTGTGTGTGTGGCACGTCAGGCCGCTTCTCATCTACAACAACATTTGGCTCAGATTTTTGGAAAATGTACAATTGGCAGCTCTACAAATTTAGGGAATTTTGCTAAATTAGGCTGAAAAATGATGAATACTGGGTATATCTGAGTATATTTGGTGTTGCGTTGATTTATAGTATCTGTTCTGCTATGTTAAACTGCATTTTGAAGCTCATTTCTGTCTTAAATGTGGGTTATTTTAGAGGATTGGTGAAGGTGAATTGTACATTTTCTGGAGATCTGACCCATTTACATTTTCAATTCATTCAGTTTTAGTTTTCTATTATTGGTATGACCTGGATCTGTACCTCACTATTTCCCTTTCCTCGAATCCTAGCGACGTCAAGTATTTTTACTTGTGAGATTTATGAGGCTGATATAAGCGTCAGATTTTCAGAAAATGTACAATTGGCTCCTGTACACATTTAGTAAATTTTGCTAAATTAGGCGGCAATTTGGTCAATACTAGCTACATTCCAGTATATTCGACCTTGCATTGATTCTAGCAATCTGGTTGGTTAGGTTGAACTGTATTTTGAAGTTTATTGTCGTCTTAAATGTGGGTTATTTGACAGGATTGGTGAAGTTGAATTGTACATTTTCTGGAATTCTGACCCATGAGGCTGGAATAAGCACCAGTTGTGCAGTAATGTAAGGCATGAATCATTCTGCACAAACGTGCATGAAAGCACAGCTCACTTATCATAGCTAATTAAAGAGGACTTTCCTGAGTGACGTTGAATAGATTCTCAATAATGAAAGGGCAGATATGTTGCTTCTAGAGTAGTTTGCAGTTTGCAAAAGTAGAGAGAGGGGGAGAGGAAGAGGAGAGAGAGGGGAGTAAGAGAGAGGAAGAGAGAGAGAGGAAGAGAGAGAGAGAGGATAGCGAGGGGGAGGAGAGAGAGAGGAAGGGGAAAGAGAGGAAGATACGGGGAGGAGAGAGAGAGGAAGGAATGAGAGAGGAGAGAGGAAAAAAATGAGAGAGGAGAGAGAGGAAGGAATGAGAGAGGAGAGAGAAAGGGAGAGAGAGGAGAGAGAAAGGTAGAGAGAGGGGGAGGAGAGAGAGAGAAGAGGGAGGGAAAGTAGAGAGAGAGGAACAAGCAGCATGTTTACTATTATCCCCAGTGACACAGGCACTCCAGCTATGTTACTCTCACTCCATGTAATGCCGTATTGACTGTACTAAACTTGTAATATAGTTTGGAATAGAGTTGTGTCTTAGAACAATGTTGTAATATAAAGATACCAACACCAGCAGACTACTGGTTCTACTACTGAGGCTCCTGAGGCCTTAAATCGATATGGCCT
The DNA here is from genome assembly GCA_942159475.1 of Sthenelais limicola. NCBI lineage: Eukaryota > Metazoa > Annelida > Polychaeta > Phyllodocida > Sigalionidae > Sthenelais > Sthenelais limicola. The sequence goes on along the minus strand of OW804098.1, from coordinate 124,405,197 downwards.
TTTCTTAAAGGGGAAGTTACGCTTGGGTTCCAGCCTAATGCCATTAATCATCCCCAACTTGTGATATGGGTCGGGGAGGCGGCCACAGCCAGTCACATGATATTCTTGCATAGATAATGCCCCAAACATAAACAGTCGTTATCAGGGGCACATGGCCCTTCCAGTCAGATAGACATGGGAACTTATAAGTAACTAGTGTATGCAAAGCAATACTCCTCCCCCATGTGGTGTTTTATACTGACGGTGCCCCTTTAAATAGCAGCCAGTGACAATCAACAAAAACATTTGAATTCTTAGCCCGACAAATCGACATAGAACTTACTATAGTCCTTAGTGACAAAGATTCGTCCTTATTAATAAAATTACGTTACAAACAACACAAAATGTTTGTTGGTAGTGACAAGAACAATTGCATGTCTCACTGCGCATGTCTGTCCAAGTGCATGCTGGGACGGATTCAGTTCAAATCTGACATGTTTGGCAACATTTTTATCAAAAATTGCAAAAATGTTTTCATCAATATTAGAGCTTGTATAAATGATCAATGAAAACCAAATGCATGATGGGAAAGATGGGAAGATGGAAAAGACTTGGGTCATGGAAACATGTATAACAACTGGATATTGACATTAGAGCACAGATAGATAGTCCATGTTGAACATGACATGTTTTCTTTAGATTTTATACTGTACCATTAGTCCCATAATTCAATGCAAATCAAGATTCAAAATGGCAGCTATGTAACTCCCCTATTAGAGCTCCCCCCCTCAGGAGCCCTACTACTGCTGCTCTGTTTGTGAATGAATGGTTAGTGTCACAGTTAGAGGGATTACGGTACTTGGTCTCACTCTCAGTGTATGTGAATGTATGGTTAGTGATACAGTTAGAGGGAATACGGTACTTGGTCTCACTCTCAGTGTATGTGAATGTATGGTTAGTGTCACAGTTAGAGGGAATACGGTACTTGGTCTCACTCTCAGTGTATGTGAATGTATGGTTAGTGTCACAGTTAGAGGGAATACGGTACTTGGTCTCACTCTCAGTGTATGTGAATGTATGGTTAGTGTCACAGTTAGAGGGATTACGGTACTTGGTCTCACTCTCAGTGTATGTGAATGTATGGTTAGTGTCACAGTTAGAGGGAATACGGTACTTGGTCTCACTCTCAGTGTATGTGAATGTATGGTTAGTGTCACAGTTAGAGGGATTACGGTACTTGGTCTCACTCTCAGTGTATGTGAATGTATGGTTAGTGTCACAGTTAGAGGGAATACGGTACTTGGTCTCACTCTCAGTGTATGTGAATGAATGGTTAGTGTCACAGTTAGAGGGAATACGGTACTTGGTCTCACTCTCAGTGTATGTGAATGAATGGTTAGTGACACAGTTAGAGGGAATACGGTACTTGGTCTCACTCTCAGTGTATGTGAATGAATGGTTAGTGACACAGTTAGAGGGAATACGGTACTTGGTCTCACTCTCAGTGTATGTGAATGAATGGTTAGTGACACAGTTAGAGGGATTACGGTACTTGGTCTCACTCTCAGTGTATGTGAATGTATGGTTAGTGACACAGTTAGAGGGATTATGGTACTTGGTCTCACTCTCAGTGTATGTGAATGTATGGTTAGAGTTAGAGGGATTACGCTACTTGGTCTCACTCTCAGTGTTTGTGAATGAATGGTTAGTGTCACAGTTAGAGGGATTACGGTACTTGGTCTCACTCTCAGTGTATGTGAATGTATGGTTAGAGTTAGAGGGATTACAGTACTTGGTCTCACTCTCAGTGTTTGTGAATGAATGGTTAGTGTCACAGTTAGAGGGATTACGGTACTTGGTCTCACTCTCAGTGTATGTGAATGTATGGTTAGAGTTAGAGGGATTACGGTACTTGGTCTCACTCTCAGTGTATGTGAATGAATGGTTAGTGTCACAGTTAGAGGGAATACGGTACTTGGTCTCACTCTCAGTGTATGTGAATGAATGGTTAGTGTCACAGTTAGAGGGAATACGTTACTTGGTCTCACTCTCAGTGTATGTGAATGAATGGTTAGTGTCACAGTTAGAGGGATTACAGTACTTGGTCTCACTCTCAGTGTATGTGAATGTATGGTTAGTGACACAGTTAGAGGGATTACGGTACTTGGTCTCACTCTCAGTGTATGTGAATGAATGGTTAGTGATACAGTTAGAGGGATTACGGTACTTGGTCTCACTCTCAGTGTATGCGAATGAATGGTTAGTGTCACAGTTAGAGGGATTACGGTACTTGGTCTCACTCTCAGTGTATGTGAATGAATGGTTAGAGTTAGAGGGATTATGGTACTTGGTCTCACTCTCAGTGTATGTGAATGTATGGTTAGTGACACAGTTAGAGGGATTACGGTACTTGGTCTCACTCTCAGTGGGAGTCACTTTTTAGAGTGACACAGTTTGACTCAACCAGCGGCAGGGGAGTCTGTGTACATGGGTACATACATGCACATAGCGATATATCCTGTACTATCAGCCCCCCCCCCCCCACACACACACACACACTCCTGGGTAGCCCAGATACAAGGGACACCCGTAGCTGACTTACATGGCTTTGATCATACATGCCTTCACTACCAGTACATAGTACTTGTATAGACATAGTAAAAGTGGCATGAAGTCAGGAATGTAAGACTAATGTTATGGTCAGGTTGGAAGACCTCAGCAGAAGCCTTGGATCAATTCCTCTGAAAAGGAATAAAAACAATTATTAATGAACCTTTATTTTTTATTCTGATTCCTCACAATGTATGTTAAAGTTGTAAAAACAGGTTCGATTTTTTTTATTGTACATGTACCTACTCACAATTTGGTCAGTCCACCTAATACTCCAAAACCTCTCGTGGACTCCAACCCCGGGGACCTCAAAATTAAAGTACAATTCCCCTACAACTCCCCTATTGTGCATGTAAGATGCCCACCTCTCCCCCTCCAGCATGACCTCAGTAATTGTGTTACACTTTAAATAATAGAGCGGCTGTGTAAGATAGATAAGTGGAGGGCCCGGGGTCATGTTCAGTCTTGGCTTCTAGCCATCAACACCATTAATACACACACAACTTAAAGCTGCATTCCCTGCTAAAGCCCTTAAAGCTGCATTCCCTGCTAAACCCTTAAAGCTGCATTCCCTGCTAAAGCCCTTAAAGCTGCATTCCCTGCTAAATCCCTTAAAGCTGCATTCCCTGCTAAAGCCCTTAAAGCTGCATTCCCTGCTAAAGCCCTTAAAGCTGCATTCCCTGCTAAAGCCCTTAAAGCTGCATTCCCTGCTAAAGCCCTAAAAGCTGTATTGCCTGCTAAAGGCCTTAAAGCTTCATTCCCAGCTAAAGCCCTTAAAGCTGCATTCCCTGCTAAACCCTTAAAGCTGCATTCCCTGCTAAACCCTTAAAGCTGCATTCCCTGCTAAAGCCCTTAAAGCTGCATTCCCTGCTAAAGCCCTTAAAGCTGCATTCCCTGCTAAACCCTTAAAGCTGTATTGCCTGCTAAGCCCTTAAAGCTGCATTCCCTGCAAAAAAGCACTTAAAGTTGCATTCCCTGCAAAAAAGCACTTAAAGTTGCATTGCCTGCTAAAGCCCTTAAAGCTGCATTGCCTGCTAAAGCCCTTAAAGCTGCATTCCCTGCAAAAAATATTCCCTGCTAAAGCCCTTAGAGCTGCATTCCCAGCTAAAGCCCTTAAAGCTGCCTTGCCTGCTAAAGCCCTTAAAGCTGCATTACCTGCTAAAGCCCTTAAAGCTTTATTCCCTGCTAAAGCCCTTAAAGCTGCATTCCCTGCTAAAGCCCTTAAAGCTGCATTGCCTGCTAAGCCCTAAAAGCTGTATTGCCTGCTAAAGCCCTTAAAGCTTCATTCCCAGCTAAAGCCCTTAAAGCTGCATTCCCTGCTAAACCCCTAAAGCTGCATTCCCTGCTAAACCCCTAAAGCTGCATTCCCTGCTAAAGCCCTTAAAGCTGCATTCCCTGCTAAACCCCTAAAGCTGCATTCCCTGCTAAAGCCCTTAAAGCTTTATTCCCTGCTAAAGCCCTTAAAGCTGCATTCCCTGCTAAACTCTTAAAGCTACATTCCCTGCTAAACCCCTTAAAGCTGCATTCCCTGCTAAACTCTTAAAGCTGCATTCCCAGCTAAACCCCTTAAAGTTTCATACCCTGCTAAACCCCGTAAGCTGTCGTCTATTGTGTACTAAAGCTGATCATGAGGTGTTTAACTATATTGTAACACTTGCTACATACTGCCCGAGGCCCACCACTACACAGTGATTAGATCTATGTGTATCATGTACAATTGTTTCTTACCTCTGTATTATAGAATCAACCACTCTCTGGGTTGGGGCATCTGTAAAACGTGAATTACAGTAATTAATGTTTGTGCAGTATGTAATTCCGCTATTTTAACGCACCAACCTTTGTGGGTGAAAATAAATCCTGCATGACAGATGTAATTATTGTATAAACAAGGTTGGAGGCTTCCTTCCTATGCAAATTTAGTGCAAAAAGGTGTTAAAGTTTGCGGAAATTTATCCATGCGAAAATAAATTTATGTTTACAGTAATTACTATACTCAGATTTTACCTAGTATTGCCCATGTTTCAGCCTAATTCAGCAGAATTTACTAAATCTGTAAAACTGCTGCTTTTACATTTTCTTACGTCCTGACTGGTTTAATAAAAATGTCTGTAGTTGTTGCCCATAGTTGCCCCATCTTTAATCTGAATCCATCCCAGCATGCAGTGTAATAGACATGTGCAGTGAGACACTATTGGTACATACAAGTCCCCTATTGTGTATCCCAGCATGCACTGTAACACACATGCACAGTGTTGGTACGTACAAGTCCCCTATTGTGTATCCCAGCATGCACTGTAACATACAAGTCCCCTATTGTGTATCGCAGCATACACTGTAACATACAAGTCCCCTATTGTGTATCCCAGCATACACTGTAACATAAAAAAATAAATATTTGAAAAAAAAAAAAATATTTGAAAAATAAGATTAGTGAAAACAAAAAGGACCCCCATAAACTATGGGAACTCTTGAAACCATTAATGTCAGAGGGGAAAGGGAAGGGAAATAAAGAAATAAAAATAAAGGGAGAGAATAATCAAATACTAAAGGGCAAAGACGCGGCTGATAAAGTCAACGAATATTTCGTAGGAATTGGGCCTAAGTTGGCCGGTAATCTAAAGACTAGTGGAAAAGTAGCTAATACTGTAACCGGTATAGAGAGACCATTGGACGAAGAAACAAAATTCTCTTTTCGACAAATCCATGGTATTACTGTAGAATTAGCTTTAAGAAAAATAGGGAACTATAAGGCATCTGGGTTAAGAAATATGCCTACAAAAATATTCAAACCATGCATGTTGGCTCTGAGTGAGCAGTTTGCTTATCTATATAACCTGTCAATGGAATGTAACATAGTACCGAAAGCATTTAAGGATGCAATAGTTACCCCGTTGTTTAAAGAGGGAGACCGTTGTGATCCTGGGAACTACAGGCCTATCTCCTGTATCTCGCTTCCCGCGAAGATTATGGAGAGTTGTATACAAACACAAATTTCAGAATACTTTAGTGAAAATCAACTATTGAACGAAAAACAGTTTGGATTTCGACCTGGTAAATCGATAGTGGATTCTCACGATAACCTACTGGAAAAAGTATATGAAAACTTAAATAACAAAAAAGCCACTGATTTAATTTTCTTAGACTTTCGGAAAGCTTTCGACACCGTCAATCACAACATCTTAATTCAAAAATTAATTCATTATGGTATAAAAGGCAAGGAGATAGAGTGGTTTAGGAATTATTTGAGCGATCGTACCCAAAGAATATCGGCCAATGGTGTATTATCCAAAATAGAGAATGTTATCTGTGGCGTACCACAGGGAACATCTCTCGGGCCGATATTGTTTATTATTTATATTAATGACTTAATCGACACAGTACATGGTAGTGAGATACAATTATTCGCGGACGATACCGTGCTGTATGGAGATAGGCCTGTGAGTTCAAGGAATATAGTAAATTTACAGAATGACCTTAATAATATTGTTGAATGGTGTCAAACAAACAAAATTTCTTTAAATATAAAGAAATGTAAAACAGTCAGTATATGTTCAAAACCAAAAACAAGTAATATGGCGCAATATTTTATTGATAATCAACAAATCGAATCCGTAAATTATTATAAATATCTGGGAATAGAATTGGATAGACAACTAAATTTCAAGACTTTCGTTGATAGGAAAAACAACATTGTAAGGGCCAAAGTTAAGGCCATCTCTAAGTTATTTGGAGTGTGTCAGAGAGACACCTTATTATTGCTGTATAAAACTACCATACTCCCCCATATTGATTATGGAGATGTATTTTACAATGTAGCTCCCCAGAAACAACTACAAAAGTTACAATCATTACAGAACGCCTCATTTAAGATCATATTGGGACTACCCAAACTTACGAGTACGAAACAAATACATGTAACTCTAAAAATTTATATGCCGACCCTTAAAACTAGAAGGGAAATGCATATGCTAGGGAGAGCTTTTTCCAGGGTAAAAACTGGGAAAAATATTGACACCAGAGGCATTGGTCTTAGAAATCTTACCAAAGGGAGAAAAATGGTAGTACCTCATCCCAAAAATGAAATGTATAAAAAATCCTACCTCTACAATATGGCAATCCTATGGAATAAATTGCCGGACAAAACCCAGATTTTACAATCAAACAAGGAATTTAATCGATATTTGAAGCAAATGTATCCATCTGAATACGACCAATATCTTAGCGAACCTATTACTGAAATAATTGATTGAACATTTGTGACCAGTTGTTTGTACCGAGTATGTATGTATTTTATCCATGCTAAATTTACAGAGTAGTGAGTTGACCGATGTATGTATTATATTCATGCTAAATTTACAGAGTAGTGAATTGACATAAACCAACCAAGTTAAACCTGATTTCGGGTATAGAACTGAGGTACATAATACCTAATTTTAAAGATCGAGACATCGATGGGTAGACATATCAGGGTTGGATGGCGGGGTGATCTTTGTTTAAAGATCTTAACAATAATATCAATTGTATGTTAATGATGTTATATTGCTCTAAAAATACTGTGACGATGCCTAGTAAATAATGGCAACGACTAAATTCCGTCCATATAGATTGTAGTACATAATATGTAGCCACATTATAGGGATATCCCCCAGTAACTACTTCGGATATGTTGTTAATAATGAACTATGATATACCTGTTGTAAAAATGTATGAACATAAATGGAAAGGTCTTAGAGTATACTAAGACTTAACTATTGCCAAAGTACTCACTGTATGTAAATTAAAACCAATAGAGCGTAACTCAGATATAATTGTATATGTAAATCTCGAGACATGTAAGATATTTTATTTTATTCATTTTGGACTCAGTGGAAGACCTACTCTGTAGAATTGTACGCCCGTTTCATGATTATGTAACTGTTGACAAACCATGAATAAAAATTCAATATATATATATAACATACAAGTCCCCTATTGTGTATCCCAGCATACACTGTAACATACAAGTCCCCTATTGTGTATCCCAGCATGCACTGTAACATACAAGTCCCCTATTGTGTATCCCAGCATACACTGTAACATACAAGTCCCCTATTGTGTATCCCAGCATGCACTGTAACATACAAGTCCCCTATTGTGTATCCCAGCATACACTGTAACATACAAGTCCCCTATTGTGTATCCCAGCATGCACTGTAACATACAACTCCCCTATTGTGTATCCCAGCATACACTGTAACATACAACTCCCCTATTGTGTATCCCAGCATACACTGTAACATACAAGTCCCCTATTGTGTATCCCAGCATACACTGTAACATACAAGTCCCGTATTGTGTATCCCAGCATACACTTTAACATACAAGTCCCCTATTGTGTATCCCAGCATGCACTGTAACATACAAGTCCCCTATTGTGTATCCCAGCATACACTGTAACATACAAGTCCCCTATTGTGTATCCCAGCATACACTGTAACATACAAGTCCCCTATTGTGTATCCCAGCATGCACTGTAACATACAAGTCCCCTATTGTGTATCCCAGCATGCACTGTAACATACAAGTCCCCTATTGTGATTAAGCTGGAATCTGTGGCTGTAGACAAACCCACTACTGACTCATGGCCCATCATGTTTCCATGGCTACATATGACTCAGACTGCAGGATTTCATTGCTTACCTGCGCATGTCAATTTCAACATGAATATTTCTGACTAATAGATTCATTGTAGTTACTATGCAGTAACGAGCACTGGTTTAATGGTTACTGGTAACAGCAGGTGGTGGCCTGGTGTATAGGGTTGGCAGGGGAATGTGTAGAGCGGTGAGGCTGGGCCAAACCCACAATAATCTTTTACCCAGGAATATGTGAAACTGTGGGAAATGTGTATAAGGGTCAGATTTTCAGAAAATGTACAATTCACCTTCACCAATCCTCTCAAATAACCCACATTTAAGAGAAAAATGAGCTTCAAAATGCAGTTTAACATAACAGAAATGATACTTTAAATCAATGCCACACCAAATATACTCAGATAAACCAAAATCTATTATTTTTCTAGCAGAATTTAGGAGAAATTACTAAATAAGTAGTGCTGCCTATTGTACATTTTCTGTAAATCTGCCCCATAAATATATTCCCTGGTCCTTCTCTTTCACTTTCTCCTCCCTCTCTCCTCTCCCTCCCTCTCTCTCCTCTCTCCTCTCTCTCCCCTCTCTCTCCTCTCTCTCCTCTCTCCTCTCTCTCCCCTCTCTCTCCTCTCTCTCCTCTCTCTCCTCCCTCCTTTCTCTCCTCTCTCTCTCTCTCTCCTCCCTCCTTTCTCTCCTCTCTCTCCTCTCTCTCCTCCCTCCTTTCTCTCCCTCTCTCTCCTCTCTCTCCTCCCTCCTCTCTCTTCTCTACACTCTCTCCTCTCCCCCTATTCTCTCTCCTCTCCCTCTACATCGACCCAACTCTACCCCTCTCTCATTTTCTCTCTCCAATATTACTCCTAAACAGAAATACAGAAACACAATTACTGCATGTTCTATTATCATGTGTTGCTGGTGATTATTATTGTCACCTGACCCCGGGTCAATCAGGAGCATATAATGTGTGTCCAACAGGTCCTGTACACATGTACTCTACCCAAGTGTAAGCCTTGTAGAAATATATTTATTTAGCATATCTATCCATAATGTGTTTAAAGGAGGCCCAGGCACTAATCATTGTAGATCCATGATCATCTGCCTAGGGTTGTTATATAGATGGAACATAGCAAGGGGGAAGTCTGTACACTTATTAGTGACCGAGGGAGTGTGGGAAGTTAGAGGGCGTTAGCCCGAGATCTTCCCCACTCCCGAGGTCACTAATACGTGTACAGACTTCACCCGAGCTTTGTTCCATATTTATTACACCCCATTAATAAATAAAAAATATAAATAATTAAAAATAAAAGAAGTAATTTACGTTTTGGGCGGACCTACTTGTTGTATGTCCCCAGGGTGACATACCTCACATGTTATGCACCACCTTGGCCAAGTGTGACATACAATGCTGAAGGTATAGGAAGCAACAGCACAGGGGTGTAATAATAGGTGGAATGCACCGAGTAGTTGTTCTATCTCTATTTCCTGGGTATGACCATGAAGTGCCTTTCTGTCTCTTTTTCTCTGTCTCCCTCTCCCTTCTTCTCTATCTCTATTTCCTGGATAAGACCATAAAGTGCCTTTCTGTCTCTTTTTCTCTGTCTCCCTCTCCCTTCTTCTCTATCTCTATTTCCTGGATAAGACCATAAAGTGCCTTTCTGTCTCTTTTTTTCTGTCTCTCTCTCCCTTCTTCTCTATCTCTATTTCCTGGGTAAGACCATGAACTGCGTCCCTCTCAGCTCTCCCGCCTTTGATATAACCATATTAAATGTGATGATAAGGGCGTAAAGCAAGCAATCTCACTCACTCACACAAGGAGTGTAAATATACATCATTGTGATTTGCGAAAACACAAGCAATGATGCTGTCTGATATGCTTTTCAGAACAGCCACAAGTTTGTATTCCATTTTTGTATGACATCACAATTACCATGTTTAAGTGGTGAAATTACCTTGTGCGATCGTTTCCCCAATATTTGTAGGCCTACATATAAACTATATAAGTATGAAATTAACAACACGGATCAGTAAGTTGCAGAGTTAATAAGCAGCTAAGCTGTGATATGATGTGCATCAGTAATGAACAAGTGGGTAACACAGTGCAGTGAATATGTGTGGGGGTATGGCGGTGGGTTGTTACAGGGGGGAGGGGTGTTACAGGGAGGGGGGTGTTACAGGGAGGGGGGGTTAAAGAGACAAGTGGAAAATGGTACTTGTTTTTTTAGATGGAAGTGATTTTGTTGATTTGGGATTGACAGTTATTTTGGAGATGTAGGTACATTGGCACTTCTTACAGTGAAAGCTTATTGGAAGCCAACTCCGTATAGGAAATACAGTAGTTACCTGTATGTTGGGAGTCATGGCACAGTGCTGCCGTCTCTTGTCAAATCTGGTAGATGGAGAGATAAGCAGAGGTAGGCAGATAAGATGCAATTGAAAGAGAGAGAGGTCTATTTATAAAGAGAGAGAGAGATCTGGGGCTAAAGAGAGACATATCTGTGGATATATGATATGATATATGATGTAATAATATATAATTAATAAATAAATATGTCGGAAGACCTGGTTAATCAGTCATCTGTTTATCCAGACGTCGAATAACCTGTATTATGTAAGATCATTAATAAAAGAATCCTTGAATTGAATTGAGACAATAATTAGTCTATAATATCACATTACCATTTATGACTGATATCTTACAAATAAATACAGATATATAATGCTAAATATAAATGAATTACTTTTCTTTGCTTACAGTTAAATACAGATATATAAAGATAAATATAAATGAATTACTTTTCTTTGCTTACAAATAAATACAGATATATAAAGATAAATATAAATGAATTACTTTTCTTTCTTACAAATAAATACAGATATATAAAGATAAATATAAATGAATTACTTTTCTTTGCTTACAGTTAAATACAGATATATAAAGATAAATATAAATGAATTACTTTTCTTTGCTTACAGTTAAATACAGATATATAAAGATAAATATAAATGAATTACTTGTCTTTGCTTACAAATAAATACAGATATATAAAGATAAATATAAATGAATTACTTTTCTTTGCTTACAGTTAAATACAGATATATAAAGATAAATATAAATGAATTACTTTTCTTTGCTTACAGTTAAATACAGATATATAAAGATAAATATAAATGAATTACTTTTCTTTCTTGCAGATCAAGAAGCAGCAAATGAAGATTAAGGATGTGTTGGACAGTAAGAAGATAGAGTATGAGTGGATCGACATTACATCAGACGACGAGGCCAAGCAAGAGATGCGGGACGGCTGCTCCGACCCCACCGCTATACCCCCACACATATTCAATGGTAGCACATACCTGGGGGTAAGTACACCTCCCTGTAACACCCCCATCTCCCTGTAACATACCCCACCGCCATACCCCCACACATATTCAACGGTAGCACATACCTGGGGGTAAGTACACCTCCCTGTAACACCCCTCCCCCCCTGTAACATACCCCACCGCCATACCCCCACACATATTCAATGGTAGCACATACCTGGGGGTAAGTACACCTCCCTGTAACACCCCCCCCCCCTGTAACATACCCCACCGCTATACCCCCACACATATTCAATGGTAGCACATACCTGGGGGTAAGTACACCTCCCTGTAACACCCCCATCTCCCTGTAACACCCCTCCCCCCCTGTAACATACCCCACCGCCATACCCCCACACATATTCAACGGTAGCACATACCTGGGGGTAAGTACACACCCCACCGCCATACCCCCACACATATTCAATGGTAGCACATACCTGGGGGTAAGTACCATACCCCACCGCCATACCCCCACACATATTCAATGGTAGCACATACCTGGGGGTAAGTATAACTCCCTGTAACACACCCCTCCCTATAACACCACCTCCCTGTACCTGGGGGTAGGTACACCCCTCCCTGTAACACCCCCCCCCCCCCTCCCTGTACAGTCCTCCCTGTAACACCTCCATCTCCCTGTACTTGGGGTAAGTATACATCTCCCTGTAACACCCCACCCCCATCTCCCTGTAAAAAAAACCCTCCCCGATGATTTTTTAATGCTAGAAATACAGAAAAAAGAAAAAAGAAGACAGATTCATATCCTGGAGAGTGCCTTCCACCTATCACTTTCGAACAAAAACTTAGATAAAAGATCACTTTCGACCAGAAGCCATGCAAAAAACAGGAGAAATTTAATACTTAGTATTCCTAAATCTACATTATACAGAAATAGTTTTCTCTGCAAAGCAAAAATAGCCTGGAACGCACTGCCAACAGAAGCACATGAAATTGAAACTAAGAAAGAACTTAGAAAATATTTAGAAAATATTGATGTTTAAAAATATTAGAAAAACACGGGATTTGATGGAATTAATTTGTGTACGTAAATATAATGAGCGTCTATAATTAACTGATGGTGCTATGTATCATAAGTATCATTAGTCAGTTTTGATATTATTGTCATCTATTTTATTACTTAAAACAAACAAACTTGCTTTATAACTGTCGGTAGAAATGGAATGCCTCTTTCATATAGACATGTAGACCCGTTTGTCTCCTTCCTTCCTAATGTAATATCGAGCCATTGACAAATAAAAGATTTTCTTATCTTATCTTAACGTAAAAAACTGTTTTATAACTTTAGCTTGTTCTTGCCCTATTCATGTGTCTTTAGCCAGTCTCTCTGTTAGTATAGATATCTGTCTATTATGAGGTGGCGGCTGGAAGACGTGGATTTTATCCAGAAGCCTGGTCACCTACTTGTCTATCTTTCATACTTGTACCTGTATAACCTCAGACAAATGAAGCATTTTTCAATTCAATTCAAGATGGGGGCTTATGTTATGGAAACATGTACAGCACATGGATATTGACATTAGAGCATCAATAAATATTCAATGCAGAACATGGCATGTCTTTTATAGATTTTAGGCTGTACCATTAGTCCCATAATGCCATGCGAATCAAGATTCAAAATGGCGGCTATGCAAATCCCCTATTGACCTATTTGTATGCTGGGATTGGTTCAGAAAGTAATCTATGCATGCACTGACTGTATGTGACGTGGTCTGTGACTAATACAACTCCCCTATTGGTGTGTTCCAGAACTACGAGGCGTTTGAGGACGCGGTTGAGATGGAGACGCTGCACGAGTTTCTACACATTACACAGCACTAACAGCTTCCTGCTTTACTCACCAGGTGGCCTATAGGATATAATAATATGATAATAAGATATATTTTATTTGTTCTATAAATTGTCAAAAAGGAGATGTCCTTCTATTATCTAAGCTTCTTTGAGCACCCAAACAAAAAAATACAATTTAAGATTTAATTTAATTAGACTTAAGTTTTTCATGTTTTTCAAGTGTTGAAGACCTAAGATCTGGTGAAATACCAAGAATGTAAACTTGTATAGTTTATTTATTGATCAAATCTGTAGTATAACATAATGTACCACTACCTTGAAGTGAGTAAAAGGTCTAGCTCTACATTCTAACTTTAAGTTGATGAGAGTTAAAAATATGATAAAAAGATAACCTCTTAAATACCTACACTATCTATTTTTCTTGTTTTATATATCCTTTATCTTTAATTTAATGAGTGTTAGAAATATGAATATTAATCTATTCCATTGGACTGCAGATGAGGCCTTGGCGACATGACACCCACCACCCTTGGATACCACCTTCCAGCATTCCCACTAGACGGGGCCACCACCCAGCCCCTGGATACCACCTTCCAGCATTCCCACTAGACGGGGCCACCACCCAGCCCCTGGATACCACCTTCCAGCATTCCCACTAGAGGGAGCCACCACCCAGCCCCTGGATACCACCTTCCAGCATTCCCACTAGACGGAGCCACCACCCAGCCCCTGGATACCACCTTCCAGCATTCCCACTAGAGGGAGCCACCACCCAGCCCCTGGATACCACCTTCCAGCATTCCCACTAGACGGAGCCACCACCCAGCCCCTGGATACCACCTTCCAGCATTCCCACTAGAGGGAGCCTCTGCTCCATGCCTCACAGTCGCCATGCTACATGCAACCAATCTACAGTAAATAACCTCTATCACACCCTCAACACCAGGCTCAAAATGTTCACTAAAGCAAGGTATCCAGATTAGCGAGGGATCACAACCATGGAAATGTCCAGTGTTTACTTATACAGTAAATCTTACTATTATGGACACCTGGAATATGTGTATAATAATGGGGTGTGCGGTGTAGTGAGGGATTGCTATTATAGAAGAGTTCAGTATTTCACAGCTGTATAGAAACAATGATGAGAGGTTACTATGATAGAAAAATACTGTATAACTACTGATCCTAACTGTCTATTATAACGAGGTGTCCGTTATAACGAGGTATCCTGATTAGCGAGATGTCTTTAAGCAGAGGTTTTGCTGTAGTACAGGGAGGTGGGTTAGAGTAACATTACATGTGCAATCTCAGTATACAAATCTCAAATAAAATTTGAATCTTGAAAAAAAAAATCCAAATTTAAAAAATTCATACATCGATGTTGAAACATCTTTTCGACTTTCATGTAGTTTTAAATGGGTTCATTACTTTTTGTCAAAATATTGTAAATAAATAATGAAAAATAAATAATGAAATAAAGAGAATTGCTGATTGTACATGTGATGGTGGTTTGGCCTATTTAAAGCTGCATTCTCAGCTATTACGACAAACTAAATCTTGCCGAATTTACTCCTATTATGATTTATAGGACTAAGTTTACTCCTATTATGATTTATAGGACTAAATTTACCAATATTCTGCTGCTGTTATAAGTTAATGTACAAGAAATCAGCCGGTGGGCGATATTAAGTGAGGTCATCATACAAAAGGATTCAGGCGGGTCCTCCACATTCAAATGAAGTCGTTTTAGAAGCTCTGTAGTATAAACAACTGGACAAAATCCTGCAAAACTTTGGTCAAATGATTGTTTATAGCGTAACTCCACTAGAGGAAAAACCGCGGCGATTAATTAGTAACATCAGTTCATTTCATGTTTGCAATGAAAACGCAAATGGAGGAGTGTCAGATGTGTTGCCACATTCTCTGGGAACTGTTGTTTCTGTATGGATATCTGTTAGTGGGCAACAACAAAATTTGTCAGCGCAGTTTTTCTCTCTAGTGGAGTTTCGCCCTATTATACAAAGTTTGGAAAAGAATTGAACAAAAAGTAGAAAATGTTGGATTGTTGATCAATGCTAGCTGGGAGTGCAGCTTTAAGTTGGGGGGGGGGGAGACGGGGGAGGGGGGGGGGCAGCTTCTGCTGATGCTCTGGTATATTGTAATTATGCTCAATCTGAGGTCACAAGTCACCCATGTTGTCATGACAACATATGTGATGTGTTTCAGGAAAATGAGTCATAAGTCGCAAAATTGATATTTTTCAAAGTATTTTTTTCACAAGATCATATTATTGGAATGTTCTAATTTTTGGTGGGTTGATCACTTATAGCTATATTAATCGATGTATCAAATTTCAGGACAATCTATATAATATGTCCTTTCGTTTTAAAGGTCCTCATATGGACTACATTTAATAACTTTGCTGTTTATTGACCCCAGAAATATTGGAAACTTTTTTTTCCAAAACGAAAATATCAAACTTAAATTCTAGAAATACTTATTAGGTTATTAGACTGTTTACTATCGTTGGAATCAGCTTGATCTCATCTTTTCAAATATAATGGTATCTCAAAATCTATTTTTTGCGACTTATGACTCATTTGCCTGGAACACATCACATATAGTTCAAATGGGGCTCACAATCTGTATTGAAGAGCTCCGATCTTGTGAAATATCGAGAATATAAACGTGTATAGTTAATTCATTGATCCAATCTGTAGTGTTGAAGGTGTTGAAGGGGTTATATGGCCTAGCTTTAAGTTTTAACCCTCTCCCCCAGCCCCCTAGAAAAAAGAAGGAATAAAAATAAAAAAGAAGTAAAATAGTAGTAAAATGGTGCCATCAGTTTGGGGGAATTTTTGCAATCTAAGTCATATTTTTATTTCATAGCTTGAGATTAAAAATCTTTGCTGCTATCGTAAAAACGCTGAGGATTACTAAAATGATAACAAAATAAATTACTAAAACAAATAACAAATTATTGGCACACTGGAGTCCAAATGCAAGCCTTTATATCAGATTGTATTATATTTGTTGCTCATGTGGTTGTTGCACAGGCGGTAGTTGCCTTATGCCTCAATGGCTTTTATTCACACACCTATCACACATGGGTCAGGTTGTCAGAAAATGTACAATTCACCCTCACCAATCCTATAAAGTAACCCAAATTTAATACAGAAATGAGGTTAAAAATATATTGTTCAAAATACCCGGACAGTTGGAATCAGCAATCAATACGAAATATACACCAATAATCCTGGATTTTTTTTTAGCCAAATTTAGCAGAATCTACTAAATTTGTAGAGAGGGAACTTGTACAATTTCTGACAATATGAGGGTGAGGGTGGGTCACTGTGGTCCCTAACTCTGGCTTATGATCCAAATGTTACCAGCTCAGCCCACTCTCCCACCCCATACATACATACTGCCACACAAGGCTTATTTTTCTTCTTTTTTTTTCTTTTTTTAACATTTTTTTCTTTTTAAATTTACTCCTCTACTCCTGCCTCCCTGTTACCAACCTCTCCGCACTAATACAACGGCAGTATTAATGTACCCTTATACGGACACAGGGCAATACCAGTGGTGGGGGTCGGGGGCAGGGGCAGGGGGTTCACCAGTCACATTGTTTGTTGATACAAATTAACTCCTGAAATTCACATGCCACTGATTAAACATTTCTGAAATTGTGAAGGAACTGTTTTCAGTAATTTATTTTTAATTGAAGTTGATATATTTGGGTGACAAACTGATTTAAATTAGAGAGCTGTATATCTGCCAATCCCCCCCCCCCCCCCCCCCCCCCACACACACACCTGTCCCCAAGCCCCGCCCCACCTTCCCCCAAGCCCCGCCCCTCCTGCCCACAGAAATGGTCACAAGGTCTACTTGAACATTGCCTAACGTTGATATTCAGCATACTTAAGCATTCTATGTGTAATAATGTGTCAAACCAGGAAATGTAAAAAAACCAAAACATAATGAATAAGCATTTATTCCTGAAATTCATTTATATATTAAAAGTTATTCTCATCTCATATTCGTATCCCCCAAAATTTTAACTCTTTATTTTTTTGAAATTTTGAGAAGTTCCCATGTTGTCCATGTTTTGCTGGTTTGACCCATTAGTTCCAAGCTCAGTGTAACTATAACACAGTATCATTGTGTATAATATTGTGTGAGAGAAGGAAAAGATCTTGAACATTATTGTAAAGATGGGTCAGGTCGTCTAGAAATGTACAATTGTCCAATAATCATAGTTTGTGAATTCTGCTAAAAAGTGGTAAATATTAAATATGATTTGTATGCCTTTGATTTAAACAAAATCCTTGGTTATATTGAACGATGTGTTTTAGGCGATGTTTTAGTGTTAAACTAGAGTTATTTGAGAGGATTTGTGAAGACAATTGTACATATATAAGCGACCTCACCCAGCATCAACACTATTATTTACCCCTGTGTGCTTATGGGGGCAGCAGCCTTTTGTTGCCTTGGAAACTTGTATATGTTTATAGGAGATTTTGTTCCATATGGGTCAGATTTTTAGAAAATGCACAATCGGCAGCTCTACAAATTTGGTAACTTCTGTTAAATGAGACAGAAAAATGATAAATACCAGGTATATCTGTGTATATTTGGCATTGTGTTGATTCAAACAATCTGTTTGCTTATGTTGAATTGTGTTTTGAGTCTCATTTGTGTATTAAATTCGGGTTATTTGGGAGGGTTTCTGAATGTGAATTGTGCACTTTCTGAAAATTTCACCCATACAGAGTATACGTATAGCGGAACTCCACTAGAGGCAAAACGGCGGCGACAAATTTTGTTGTTGCCCACTAACATCAGTTCATTTCATGTTTGCAATGAAAACGCAAATGGAGGAGTGTCAGATATGTTGCCACATTCTCTGGAAACTGTTGTTTCTGTATGGATATCTGTTGCAACAAATTAGTGGGCAACAACAAAATTTGTCGGCGCCGTTTTTCCCTCTAGTGGAGTCACCCTATTAGAATGTAGTTTTTGTAGATGTGCTTCATGAAGCGCCTCCAGCGGATGTTTTAACAAGCGCCTTCGCTACTTGATGCTATGAAACCTGTCTAGTATTTTAAGTTAGAATATTTGCTACCAGATTTTGCTTTTCTTTCCATTTTAAATATCCACATGAGCACTTAAATGTGGCTCTTTAAGTGCTTTATTTTGGGCAGTTTTATTTGCAAAATTACTAGCTAAGGACTTGAGGAGATTGTGTATGAAGTATCACAAGGTTTATATTGCATTTATATCTGATCATGGCCTCTAAAGTAATTACTATTTGCCACACATTCCTTTTCTACTCTTTTAATCATAATTGACATTCCTTAGTTAAAGCTGCAGTCTCAGATATTACACCAACAGCAATAATTGTGCTCATATTATGACCTATAGGACTGTATTTATCAATATTCTGCTGCTGTTAGGCATTGTTAAACAAGATTTTGAAGTGGAATTGGTTGAGAGATGATAGCCGCCAGTGAGTGATAACAAATAAAGCCTCTGAATTTAAAAAAAAAATTATTGGGTCAAGTTACAAATTCATGCTATACATAAATTTCGCATGATGTCACACGCCTGGCTGGGGAATCACAGTGGCCGCCATCACAGGGGTCAGCGCTACCCTTGCCATCTACGGCGTGGTTATCAAAACAAAGTTGGGGATGAACCTCACAATGGTGGATACTTTAGTAATACTACACTAAAGAAAAACAATCTAACCTATCAAGAAGGGTTTGTTTAGGCACATTAAATCTGGTAAAGGTTAAAACAGCCCGAAAACGGTATTTTCCAGTATCGCAGCATACATAGCCATCTAACGAGCCCCCAGCAATGGCGACAGCTGTGACGTCAGTGGAATCTATGTATTCTCGTAGAGCCCATTGTGCTTTAATGTAACTCTGTAGTGAAAATAACCAGGCACCATCCTCCAAACTTTGGTCAAATGACTTTTGGAAGGATTAAAAACAAACAAAATGTAGCAAAAATGTTTAGTTTTTGATTGACGTTAACTGAGAGTGCAGCTTCAACCAATCAGAATAGAGAGAATTGTGACATTTTCATTTTGAGAATTTTCCCATTTTGCAATGTTTATATGTTTATACGTCACCATTTCAGCACTATGGTAGTTAACACATCATTTTTCAGCATTTATTGGGAGATTTTGTATTCTTTATCAAATATTATATTAACAAATATTGGAGTGGTTTTGAACCATTCTGTAAGCACCTTATGATGTCCCAATGACTTGCCATGTGCTGGATATAATAGGGGAGTTGCATAGCCGCCATCTTGAATATTAATTCGCACGGAATTATGGGGACTAATGGTACAGTCTAAAATCTAAAGATGCCATATTCAGCATGGACTATCTATCAATGCTCTAGTGTCAATATCCATATGTTATACATGTCCCAAGTCTCCATCTTTCCCATCATGCATTTGGTTTTCATAGATTATTTACACAAGCTATGATATTGGGGAAAACATTCTTGCAATATTCGATGAAAATGTTGCTAAATATTTGTATGTCACATTTCATCATAATCTATCCCAGGATGCACTGTAACAGACATGCGCAGTGGCAAATGCAACTGCCCTATTATTCACCCCAGGAATCGACCCATCGTTACTCTTCCTCTTCCCAGTCTGAGTATTGTGGGACTGGATGTAGCGCACTTAAGGGTGGTCTCCACTGGCGTAAGCTCTGCGGTAAGCCTTGCGATGGTGCTGTGTTGGTGAGAAGTGGCGAGTTCCTGAGTACATGATTCACTGACCATGTAGGCAAGGACCTCGTCATTCCTCTCCACCTACAGAACCAGCACAAACCATCGCAAGGCTTACCGCAGAGCTTACCACAGCCAGTGGAGACCACCCTTTAGTAACCAGCAGACCATGTTGTACTGGGGTCAGATTCTCAGAAGATGTACAATTGGCAGATCAACACATTTAGTCAATTCTGATAAATTAGACCGAAAAATCGAAAACACTAGGTATATCTGAGTATATTTAGTATTGCCTTGATTCAAGTGTTTGGTTATGTTGAACTGTATTTTAAACCTGATTTTTGTCTTAAATTTGGGTTATTAGAGAGGATTGATGAAGACCAATTGTACATTTTCTGGCGATTTGTGTCTGGTAACAACAAATTATAACATAGTATCATTGTGTACGATACTGTGAGAGGAAGGAAAAGATCTGGTAAAAAATCTCTAAAAAATGATTTAGGTCGTCTAGAAATGTACAAATGAAAGTCATTTGTCTGGTACAATATTTTTTAAAGACTTTATTTCGACAGTTTTTCCAATGTTGTACATGAGAACAAGTATCTTATGGGTCAGATTTTCAGAAAATGTACAATTGGCACCTCTACACATTCAGTAAGTTCTGCTAAATTAGACTGAAAAATGGTCAATACTAGGTATATCTGAGTATATTTGGTATCGCATAGATTTAAAGTATCTGTTTTGCCACGTTTTTGAAGCTAATATTCGTCTTAAATGTGGGTTATTTGAGAGGATTGGTGAAGGCGAATTGTACATTTTGTGAAAATCTGACCCATATACAGTAAAACACTGTCTAACTACAAGCAGACACTGTTGTTTTGTGTCTAGTAAAATCTCAATTGTATTCTGAGTAAATTTGTTTTCAGGAATATGAGAATTTTGTTAAGGGCTTTTATTAGGCGATCACATTTTTGTATTCTGAGAAAAGTTTTAAGTGTACTTGGGATGTCTTTTGTATATTTCCTGTTGCTATGATTTTATTTGTAACTGCTTCTTCTCATGATGGAGACGATAATAAACTGAGGCTCCAACCATACATATATATAAGTGTTTTTTTGTTTTTTTTTATTCATTTGTATGTATGTATGTATATTGTTTATTTCCTGAAAACAGTACATGATAATAGATATACGATAAGTTACACCGGAAATGGGTCCTCCCTCTTCTATGGCAGCCATAGCTCTTCCAGAGGGTCCCTTAGACTAGAGTTTTAATTTGCATTTTATAGATATAGTGGTATAAAGTGACTAGTTACCTACTCTATTGCAATGGGATGCACTAGCTATAACTTTATCAAGGTGGGACCCATACTATGGGTTTCCTTGTAAATGCTTTTGGGACTTTGTCCTTGTTTAATCTGGGTTATATATGTTAAGTTTGGTGGATACTAAGATGAAAGATGGGCTGTGTGTTTGTATAGGTAATCTATCCCATTTTCAGGTTCAGCTAGGTCCTGGCATTCTTGCGAACACTGCATTGACTGCTGATTTTATACATCCTTTCATATTATTTTGCGGACTAGAGGGTCTAGACGTGTGTGGGGTAGCATTCTGGCGAACACTGGCCCTGCTTCATGTCTACATCCTTCACATTTGTATAAACATATATATATATAACATATATTCTATTTAGGGCATAAACGTCTACTGTTACATCAAAATTGAAAAACCCACCATAATTATCCACCATGGATGTGTTTCAGACGTTGCCACATTTAAAAATAAAGCGATTTATATTCATCAAGTAAAACCCTCAATTTCTTCAAACCAATATTAACACTAATTACTAATAACTTCGTATCAACCACTACTAGTGTTTCAAAACACTCCTCCATCTGTCCTACCGTCCAATGCCTTATTCTCATAGGAATATAATTTATGATCTGGCATTTTTCTATGTACATACAGTCCAGAGGAGTCTTGATATAGTTTGAACCACAAGCAAACATATGTGATGTGTTTCAGGAAAATGAGTCATAAGTAGCAAAATTGATATTTTTCAAAGTGTTTTTTCGCAAGATCTCATTATTGGAATGTTCTAATTCTTGGTGTGTTGATCACTTATAGCTATATCAATTGATGTATCAAATTTCAGGACAATCTATGTAATATATCTTTCGTTTTGAAGGTCCTCATATGGACTACATTTAGTTACTTTACTGTTTATTGACCCCCAGAAATATTGGAAATTTTTTTTTCAAAAACGAAATTATCAAACTTAAAATCTAGAAATATTTATTAGATTATTCGACTGTTTACTATCATTGGAATCGGCTTGATCTCATCTTATCAAATATGGTGATATCTCAAAATCCATTTTTTGCGACTTATGACTCATTTTCCTGAAACACATCACATATATAGTTGTAGTGAATCGCGCTCAAAACCGGCCCGTGATCCTGTTAAGCACAAACACCACAACCCAGATCTAGTAGTCCTTGCTAGCAGTTCTCTCTTTATTACCCATTCTCAAGTCCAGGGCAAAACACTGGGAACATTCCAATGTAGAGCGACCATGAAATCCTCCACCTCCTCCTCCTCCTCCACCTCCTCCTCCTCCTCCACCTCCACCTCCTCCACCTCCTCCTCCTCCACCTCCTCCACCTCCTCCTCCTCCACCTCCTCCTCCTCCACCTCCTCCTCCTCCACCTCCACCTCCTCCTCCTCCACCTCCTCCTCCTCCTCCTCCTCCTCCTCCACCTCCTCCTCCTCCACCTCCACCTCCTCCTCCTCCACCTCCTCCTCCTCCACCTCCTCCACCTCCACCTCCACCTCCTCCTCCACCACCTCCTCCTCCTCCACCTCCTCCTCCTCCTCTACCTCCTCCTCCACCTCCTCCACCTCCTCCACCTCCTCCTCCACCTCCTCCTCCTCCTCCACCTCCTCCTCCACCTCCTCCTCCTCCACCTCCTCCTCCACCTCCACTTCCACCTCCTATTCCACCTCCACCACCACCTCCACCTCCTCCACCTCCTCTTCCTCCACCTCCTCCTCCACCTCCTCCTCCACCACCTCCTCCTCCACCTCCACTTCCACCTCCTATTCCACCTCCTCCACCACCTCCACCTCCTCCTCCTCCACCTCCTCCACCTCCTCCTCCTCCTCCTCCTCCTCCACCATCCTCCTCCTCCTCCACCTCCACTTCCACCTCCTATTCCACCTCCACCACCACCTCCACCTCCTCCACCTCCTCTTCCTCCACCTCCTCCACCTCCACCTCCTCCTCCACCTCCTCCTCCACCACCTCCTCCTCCACCTCCACTTCCACCTCCTATTCCACCTCCACCACCACCTCCACCTCCTCCTCCTCCTCCTCCTCCTCCTCCTCCACCTCCTCCTCCTCCTCCTCCACCATCCTCCTCCTCCTCCTCCTCCACCTCCACTTCCACCTCCTATTCCACCTCCACCACCACCTCCACCTCCTCCTCCTCCTCCTCCTCCTCCTCCACCTCCTCCTCCTCCACCTCCTCCTCCTCCACCTCCTCCTCTCCTCCTCCTCCTCCTCCTTCTCTGTCTCTTCTCCTTTAATTTCACCCTCCCCCTAGATGGGTCAGATTGTCAGAAAATATACAGTTCAACTTCACCAATCTTCTCAAATACTCCAAATTTCAGACGAAAATAAAGTTCAAAATACAGTTTAACCTAACCAAACAGATTGCTAGAATCAATGCAATGCAGAATATACTCGAATTTACCCGGTACTGACCAAATTGCAGTCTAACTTAGCAGAATTTACTAAATTATGTGTACAGCTGTCAAGTGTACATATTCTGAAAATCTAACCCATATCTCTCTCCCTCTGGTGTTTGTGAATTTGCTCTAGCTTCAACACTTCAACTCTTGACTAAACTTCCTTTGGAAATCCCTGCCAGTTCTCATAGCTCTAGTAATTAGAATTGAAATTCTTCAAAATTAGGCTGAAAAAGTGAGCCTATTAATGTTGGTATTACACTAAGGGACTGTTCATTATTAACCTCTAGGGGGGGAGAGGAGAATTTTCAGGGGGGGGCCATCTTTTTTTGCACAGACTCTGAAGGGGGGGTCACCTGTTTTTGCACAGACTCTGAAGGGGGGGTCATCTTTTTTTGCACAGATTCTGAGGGTCAAGGAGGCCCCTTTTTTTACACAGACTTAAAGGGGGGCACTTTTTTTTGCACCAACTATAAAGGGCAGCGCCATTTATACTTGCTAAACCTTGCTGAAATCTGGGTCATGAAAGAAGATTCCTGTATCTCAATCATAAAATTCTCTGGTATTTGGACAAGCAGACCATTCTCTAAGGCAGTCAGCAAGCATCTGACTTGTGGTGGTCTGGAAGCATGGGAGAGTTGTGGTTTGTAACACATGTGTAGCTGCATGGTGGTCTATGCTAGATGAGAGGAAGCATGCAGAAAGATGCAAATCTTGTTCATCACTTGTGCTTTTTCTGGGTCCCTTGCCCACCTCTTGTTGATGAAAGACATGGCTGTTGTGTCATCAGAATAGACCATTACTTGTCTATTCATCAAGGATGGGTGAAAAAAGATGGCAGGTTGGATCAAGAATTGCTACCTTTTTGTATATGATATACTTGTCAGTGATGTTTGGCCACCCTGCCCATGACACATACACTAACTCTCCATCATTTACAAATCCCCTGCTGCCCCACAACCATCCAATCTGTAATTTTCCATGACAGTTGGTTTGGCCTGAACATCTTTTTTCACTATCTTGAATCCATCTTGTATGCTGTTATGTAAAATGTCTGTATGAGGGCAGGAGCAACTCCCCCATGATCACTAGTGGTGGTTGGGTACACGAGGAGCACTCAACTTCTTGGCATCCTTTTCATATGGGGAAATTAATACTTGTCCCCAAATCTACAGGTGCCAAACATGGCAAAAGCCCTGTAGGGCTCCACAGTATCGCTTCTTTTACTTGCCCAAGAATTTCTACTGGGCTTTGTCTTTCTTTGTTCTTGGGATCAGAAAGGCAGATATATATATGACCCAGGGGCTGTCCCCTACCTTAAAGTGACACTTCTCACTGTTGTTGGCTAGATTATGGAGTAACGGAATTTCTACTTCATTTTCTAGTATTTGGTTCACCTTACCCTCCTAACTAACTCCTGTGGATATCAAAACTCTAACATTTATATCATATCAGATATTTGGTAAAACAGTGAGCAAAATCGTTTTTGGTTGCCAACCCCAAATGTCAAGCTATGTCAGAGTGGCAGTTGGGTTCTGGCATCTGGAGTTACATAATGCCAGGCTTGTCCATAGACTCCTGGGTTAAGACTAGTTACATCCATGGGCATTATTGAGTGGGGGCAGCACCTGACGGCTACTATTCTGTGATTTGAAAGCTGGTCTATTCATTAAACTTATTTAATGATTATTGAATGAGGAAACAATGTTGGGGCTCTATACTTTAGAAATTGTCATACATATCCTATATGGTTAGACTGAATAAGTTTCATGTGATTCTGTGACTACTCGTTTTAACTATCTTAGCCACTTTAAGTCAAACTGCACCTGCAGTTCCTTATGAGGACTGTTATATGCGAGGATCCAGGGCTACATGTGGTTCTCCACTACATGAAAAATCATTATCGTGTATGCTAGGTAATACTCTCTCTGGTCTTTATGCAGGTCTCTGTTGGTCTTGAGGTGACACATGGTCCTCAGGCTGGCCATACCTGATTCATCCATCAACCTAATCTTCATGTTCCTTCCATCAATTGTATGGCACAATTGGCTCCTAGAATGATGGTAACCTTTTCCCGGAGTTCCTAGCCAGTCTGTTTGCTATGTGCTTTGGCACAAACTTTATCAGCCTTGTTTGCATCCTAGCCTCCCTGATGAGGCTGGGTTGTTGCCTTGACCTTCCTTTTATTTGGCACCAGGGGCCCCACCCAGAAAAAAAGATCCCAAATCAGGTTAGCAAGGGAAATTCAGCGATTTTAACCAACTAGGTAACTTTGTGGTGAGATGCCTTGCTAGACATGGGATTGGTGGCATTTGCAATTACTTAGATGAATTTTTCATCATTGGCGAGACTATGGATGATTGTGCCTTCAAACAAAATGCCCTGATCCATCTACTTGTTTAGCTACTTTTTTGGCATCTTGTGGTGCAAGTGCTCATCCCCTGCCCAGCAGTGCATCTTCCTCAGTATCCTCTTCGACACAATAAAGATGGAGGGTATTTCTTGTACTAGTTTGAAGCTAGTTACAAACGCCTGCAGCTATCACATATAAGTTACAACTTTCCACGATTGACAAGAATTAATTGGTGATTAGAGATTCTTTACTTCTTAAGATTACTAAAGATTGCACACACTCGAAGATTGAACAGGAAAATTCTGTGATAAAGGTATATTTATGTCTATTTTAGATTTTGCGATGGGAATAACTCCGCTTGCAGTTTTGTGAGGGAAAGAGCCTTGAAAACCCCTCCCAAAGTTTGCACGCATTTTTTCTGGGTGCAAAATTCAGCAATGTTTTCAGAGAATCATTTTTCCTGAGCAGACTTTCTCTTGCAAACCTGTTTCTGCGATGTTTTTTCCTGCGATCTATTTTTCTTGCTGGGGTACCAGGCCTAGCTAGAACTCATCTGCCTCATCCTCAGTGGCGTTGTGGATCCCCAAATTTTTCACATTGTAGCACCTCCACATGGTCAACTTCCTTCAAGCTGTTCTTTCCTGCTTTTGCACATTCTGGAGGTTTGGTGCTGGCTGCTGACTCCATGTGAGGGAAATAGGCATGGACCTGCGGCCTCACTGCCCCAATGAAATAACTGCCAGTATGTCTCTTGTAACGCAGCTCTCTTTAGACAATGCTGTTGTCATCTGATGACCTATCTGATGTTTATATGTCCACATCTGGAAGTCAAAATCTCCAGTTTCCTCATATTTCCGATGGATTAGCTCTCCCCACTCAAGTGATATCGATCCCTGATTGTTCCTTTGTCATCAATTGTAAACATGAGGATCAGTATTAAAAAAGGATGGTTTAAAGGGGGGATCATGCAATTTTGCACAAACTTTGAAGGGGGGTCATGCATTTTTGCGCAAGACTTTAAGGGGGGGTCATACAATTTTGCGCAAGAATTTTTCATGAATTCTCCTCTCCCCCCCCCCAGTGGTTAATTATGAACAGTCCCTAATACAAAATAAAAAAAACCCAAAACACTAATACAAAATATGTATTAGTTTTGTCAAACAGTAATTTGAACCTTATTTTGTCGAAAATTTGATGATTGGTGAAGGCGAATTGTACACTTTCTGACAACTTGGCCCATTAAGTGCTTCATGCACGTAGAGAGATCTGGGGCACTCAATGTGTGAATAAATCTTCCCGTGTTTGACACCACATTCCATTCGTGGGTCAGATTTTCAGAAAATGTACAATTGGCAGCTGTACATATTGAAGAAATTCTGCTAAATTAGGCTGAAAAATGAAGAATACCAGGTATATCTGAGTATATTTAGTATCGCATTGATTTAAAGTATCATTTTTGTTTATGTTAAACTGCATTTTGAAGTTAATTTTTGTCTTAAATATGGGTTATTTGAGAGGATTGGTGAAGGTGAATTGTACATTATCTAAAAATCTGACCCTCATAGGTTACCTAGGGAGTGAGTAAACTGGGGAATTCCACAGTTTCCCCTTGTCACGTTCGCCGGTCTACATTGCTAAATCAAAGAGTTCAAATGATTATGAATATAGAGACATCCGTTAGTATTGCGTTACCCGAGCAATGTATTAAACGACAATAATTTCCCTGACAAATGTAGGAAACAATTTATTCATTAATTAACAATTCATTAATTTTGAACAGAAGTAAGAGATCATTATATGTCATGATATGCTGTTACTTCCCAGTTGTTTTACATATTTTTTACATTTTTTTCATTTTATTTTTTAATTTCAATAATATCTTCAAATCTTGGCCCCAGTCTTCTCTAAACAAATGTAAAAAATAGGTAAAACAACTATCTGCTCTGGGACTCGACCTCACAATGTCCAGTTTGAAATCTTACACGCTATTCACTTGACTATAGGCGGAGACAGAACATTAAAGAGACGACCCACTCGGTGGGTTTTGTGTAATTGGGTCAACCCGGTGCGACTGCAGTGCCTCTGGTAGCGGGAAGTAACAGCATATCAATAGAAAATAGAAAAATAATAGATTTTGGTTTATCTGAGTATATTTGCTATGGTATTGATTTAAAGTATCAGTTCTGTTATGTTAAACTGCATTTTGAAGCTCATTTTTCTCTTAAATGTGGGTTATTTGAGAGGATTGATGAAGACGAATTGTACATTTTCTGGGAGTTGACGCTGATGGGTTGGTCGATGTAAGGAATTTCAGAAGTGGGCTTATCCGCCTCTTCACAGAGGGTGGGTCAGTCGCTTCTCATCTAGACACAGGGGAGAAATGTCAGCTTAAACCCCTGCTGTGGATACCATTGTTGTTAACCTGTGTTCAAACTCGCTCCTCCACAGGCTCGATTGGAAGTCTTAGAAGGAGATTAATTTCTTCCTCTGGCTCAATTGGATGTCTTGGGAGGAGATTAATTTCTTCCTCTGGCTCAATTGGATGTCTTGGGAGGAGATTAATTTCTTCCTCTGGCTCAATTGGATGTCTTGGGAGGAGATTAATTTCTTCCTCTGGCTCAATTGGATGTCTTGGGAGGAGATTAATTTCTTCCTCTGGCTCAATTGGATGTCTTGGGAGGAGATTAATTTCTTCCTCTGGCTCAATTGGATGTCTTGGTAGGAGATTAATTTCTACCTCTGGCTCAATTGGATGTCTTGGGACGATATTAATATTTTCCTCTGGCTCAATTGGATGTCTTGGGAGGAGATTATGGATCTGGTATAATGACTGCTCTCTGGGGAAGAGCGGAGGAAATCCTCCCTCTGGCCTTGCATGCCCCCTCAGCACTGCCAGGGGCACTTCAGGGAGGGCATAAAGCAATCGTTCCCAGAACCATTTACTCGACCTGTCTATGTATGTGTTGGTCCGCAGATATAACTTCAGATCCTCATCAAGTTCATCCACATCAACATCGTCTGCCAATATAATAATCAAGAAGTTGGTCTTGTCTTTGAGAACTCTTTGATGTGCCGTCTTGAATTCCAAAGTGCACCATTCACTCTCAAGGAAGTTCCTTGTAAGTAACATAACCATTCTCCGACTGTATTTCACTCCATTACATACATTCTCAGATACAGAAACTGTGGGAAGGAAATCCCGGACTCCAAGGCATAGTCTGTATGGATGCTCCTGAGTTTCAATGCGTGGTATTAACTTCTCAGCAACCCATCCATCATCCTGACCACTGTATGCCAGAAACACATCATAGAGCATATCCTGTACATCATGATCATCTCTCTTGTCAAATGGATGCCAATTAAATCTATTATAGAGGAAAAGTTTGATTTCCCCTCGGAAATAATAGCAGATGGCCAAGACAATTATTAATGATATAATACTGCCCCAAATGTAATGAATATCTTAGCCTCTAGTGACAGCTCACAAATCATATCATCTGTTGGAATCCAACGCAGTCTTATACCTCTTCCACGGCCAGTTGCACATAAAATATCATCTACATCAACAATGTTCTCAGAATGTTCACTCACCCAAACATGGAACCAGCGATTCCTGCAATCACATGTGTAGGGGTTGTTAGCGAGAAATAACTTTTCTATCTGCAAGTCCTTCACAAACATAGGCGGTGATGTAAAGGTATTATAGTCCAAACACAAGGAGGTGAGACTGTGGGTCATATTTAAGTGTTTGTGGCCTATGAACCCAATTTTGTTATGGCTCAAATCAATGACTTTTAGGTGAGGGTTTCGGTTCAAAATGGAGTCAAAATTGGCCACAGATGCTATACTGTTGTTACTAAGGTTTATGATATAGGTGAACATTGGGAAGTTGGTTGGTGGTATTTGAGTGAGGCCAAGGGAAGAGCAATTGACATTGATGAACTTGTTAAAACTCGTTTTATAGCAAGTGCATTGTTGTGGACAACCCAGTAGCTGAGGAGTTTCACACAGTAAGTCTGTTGGGGATAGGGAGATAAGTGTTTTCCCTGAAACATTTGGTGGCTCTGCACATACCCATGTTAAGAACTTGTCCACATTAGAGGCCCTTTTTGAAACCTGCCGAATAATGTTCTGGATAACATAAGCATGACAATCACATCGTAATTCATTGTCAGTCAGTACCCAAGTGAAATTTGCAAGAAGCTCTATCAAACGCCTAGATTCAGAAGGAGAATATTCATACTTAAATGAGCTGATGATGTTTGCTCTGAGATTCACTGTAAGGGAAATCACGTTGTCTCGCATTTCAGCAAGCCAATCTCTATCAAGCATTTTCATCCAAGAGACAAATGAAATATTATTATGGGAAAGATCAACATGATTCCTTCTGGCTACCAACACTGAAGCTTTTGGGATTGTCTGAAGATTATTGTAGCTTGCATCAAATTGTGATAGAGGTCCTAAATACTCTTTTAGATAAATAGCATTATCACTCTGTTCTATCCATTGTAGTTCATTATGGGAAACATTTATTCTAAAATTTGGGGTGATACCCCGCCTGCTGAATTTGAATATCTGTAGTTTGTTTTGACTCACATCTATGTCTTGCAAAGATAGAGGTATGACAAAACTGAAAGAGTCCAATATCTTTATATTGTTGGATTTTAATTGAAGAATTTCCAAGTTAGTAGCTCCTTTCAAATGAGCTGTGGCAATCTGTCGCAGTTTGTTGTAACTGAGATCAAGTCTTACCAGAGTTGATGGCCACGTCAAATTCTCAAGATGTTCTATCATGTTGTGAGCAAATGATACTTGTTCCAAATTTGTTCGGTCTGCGTTTATGTCCTGGAGCAGTTGTATCATGTTTCTTTCTACTTTGAGATTGAAAAGATGGGGAACATTGGTAAAAGTGTCAGATTCCACATGTGATATATTGCAAAGAGTAAATATTGCGATTTTGCAACTATTTGTGAATAGCTTCTTTGACAAGGATTCTAATTGCACACCTGTAAACCTTATATATTCCATTCTGCCAAGGGTCTTGCTGTTTGTGAAATCAATTTCATCTTTGAATTGTGAATAAAAGATAATAAGGTCTATTGCGTTTTGTACTATGTATAAAAGACTGTTTAAAACTGGCATGGATAAGGTAGAATTATTTATCGCTATTAAACGTGTATAGGGCCAAGAAATAATATTTGCAGAACAATTCATATTAGATGTAATATTCCAAATAAATCCAGATAACAACAATTGCCCAATGTTTAATGTTATCTTGGGCTCTGATATATCAGTTGCATAACAGGCTTGCTGGAATAAGTATTTACATTTTTAGAGCATTTTTTTAAATAGTTTAAACCTTCCAGAAGATTGGCCTGTTTCATACAATGGTTATGAAATCCAGTCTTCTCCTGATTTTGTCCTTGTCTGAAGTTCCGGCGTTTCAGGGGTGGTGGTATTTTGTATATTGTGAAGATTAGAGGCTGCAATACATCAACCCAAAACTCAAGTCCTAGTATAGCTTGGTTGTGAACCGCAATGACGCCAAAACCTTGCACTGCAGGCAACAAGCTAGAGTAACATTCATGATTGCCATTAACTTTGAGAAATAAAATCCTACCGATACTTGCTGAGATGTAAACCTTCAAGTTTACTGAGTGGTTGCTGTATTTGGAAACAATAGGTAACAGCTGGTCCAATTCCACATAGCATTGCTTTCCATCAATATCTTGTTTTGGGAGCCCTTGGAGATGCAAGATAAAGACAAGCGATGTAGCAAAAGTTTTCTTAATCTCATTTGATCTATGATTACGGTCGATTAGTATCATAGAATCTGCCCATCTGTTATAATCAATACTAGATTGCGGATGAGTAAAACTGTAGACATGGCATCTGGGTATGTTGTCTCCTATTGCAGAAGCTACTGGTATCTCTTCATAAACAAAGTAAAGAATGGTCAAGTAAGTAAAGAACCTCACAGATATTCTGAGCTCCATGTTAAAGCCTTAATCCTTTGTCACAGATATATGGATCACAGATGTAGAAACACACACATTGGAGAAACACTGCCTACATGTAGGAAGTTTAAAACAGGTTTTCCACCCTCACAGTAAACCTACACTCTTGGAAAGATTCACATTTAAAGGACTTTTTCAAATTGACATGAATACATCCCTTTTGGAATATCTATATCAGACACAATGCTGGGGGTTGGTTTTTTACTCTATAAAATTTTCTAATATTATTTAAATATCATTCTATCTGGTTACTATTGTAAAAATGCCTAATGTGCGAGGCTCTTAACAATGTTCTTATTCATAATGATTCACTTTGATTCACTTTGATATATAGATAATATCTGATAAATATCATGACATTTTGTTACCTTTTTACAGTACACCAGCAAATTCTGAGACTAGTGTTACATAATGTTTAATTGCTGAATAAAAATCTTAAATACAAATACATTATCATGCATGTTGTAATCCAAGCTAGGATGGGTGCATTTTGGTAGCCCCCTTCATAAAAGAATATGTTTTGTGTATTTGGGTCGACTACAGCTTATTTATTAAAATATAATATAATTCATATTTGGCCATTTCCACCAATTTGACGACAATTGGCACAGAGGAGAGGTACGCATGTATGCATAATGTTAAATAATGTTTTTACTTGACGCCCCGCCCCCCGACCGCTATCCGTAAGGATAGCTTTTGCTATGCTTATCGAAACACGTGACTGGGGCGCTTACCGAAGCCCGGAACGCTATTGTACCAAGACTCTCTTCCGAACAGCTTTTCTCAGGCATTTTTTTTTACGGAACTTTCTAACCGATCCCAGAAGCTAGAGTGAGTCAAGGGTAGCGAGGTCAAAACGGGAACATGTGTCATTTACTGATAAAATACAAAGTTATCGCTTACCATAGATTTGAAGCGAGTGCAGTCAACCATAACAAAATAAGAAAACAAGTACAGGGGAAGGTATATGGTTCGTGGAAGAGCCGCAGGGCAGGCCGCAGGGAACAGGATGGAAGAGCCGCTTAGTTACATCAATTGACACCAGCGGCGCTGTTCACTGACTTGAGTCATGAACAGCGCAGAGGCCTGGGTACGGTGGGGAACGAGACGGCTGGGTGGAGGTGAAGGGGAGTTCGTATAAAAACAATATTAGGCGTTCAGATCTTCAGAAATATAACCAAACTATTAAAACAATACAATTCAAGGCGGTACACTTTCTGGACGAGAGGTGACCATAAACCGCCTTGAGAAAAGCGGGCGCAGCTGGCATACTTCGAATCATTCCGTCGCCCCAGGCTGTTAGTGTCAAGGCCCAAGTACTTACAGAACTCAACGTGATCATGTCGTTTTCCTATTAAACATACCGATAGTTAACATCCTTACCCCAAAATTGCAACGATATTATGTCCTCTCCAAGTTTTGTCCCAGTATTGGTTAACAGCGTGATTAGGCCTTGGCCTACACATAACAAAAATATGATCAAACATCACAGAAAAGGTCCCAATTTGATAACATTTCTAAAAAATAACATTGTTTTATGTTATACAAGGCATATATAATAAATCAGATAACTAACGAGTTGGTTGCAGGATTGTGAATATTGCACGATTTGCACAGCAACTCGTGCAATATTCACAATCCTGCAACCAACTCGTTAGTTATCCGGTATATATTTAGAACATATATATGAACAAATATTAATAACTCTCTCGTTTCCTCCTCGTTTTTCTGTTTAATTGACTTGAATACTTGTTTCAGTTGTTTATGAAGGTGAATATATGTTATGTTTTTTTTTTATTTTTACAACCGACTTTATTTAGGGGCAGTATTAGTAGAGAAAAAGTTAAAACGGCGACAGGGGGCTTCCAATTAAATCAACCTTACATAATGTCATCAAGAAATTAATTGGAAAGTAAGTTAACAATGCTGATTTTTTAATCATAACAACATAACGTTTCAGAATTACCAATTTTTTCCCCAAAAATTACAACTGGGAAGTAACAGCATATCATGACATATAATGATCTCTTACTTCTGTTCAAAATTAATGAATTGTTAGTTAATGAATAAATTGTTTCCTACATTTGTCAGGGAAATTATTGTCGTTTAATACATTGCTCGGGTAATGCAATACTAACGGATGTTCTGATGTCAATATCCATGTGTTATAGATGCTTCGATGACATGCTCCCAATCTTTTGATCATTTATACATGTTCACCAATATTTCGATAAAAATGTTGCCAAATATTAAATAATATTACAAATTATTGCCAACCCCCTACGTTTAATACATTGCTCGGGTAATGCAATAGTTAATGGATGTCTCTATATTCATAATCATTTGAACTCTTTGATTTAGCAATGTAGACCAGCGAACGTGACAAGGGGAAACTGGGGAATTCCCCAGTTCATTGACTCCCTAGGTAACCTATGAGGGTCAGATTGTCAGAAAATGTACAATTCACCTTCACCAATCCTCTCAAATAACCCATATTTAAGACAAAAATTAACTTCAAAATGCAGTTTAACATAACAGAACTGATACTTTAAATCAATGCGATACTAAATATACTCAAATATACCTGGTATTCTTCATTTTTCAGCCTAATTTAGCAGAATTTCTTCAATATGTACAGCTGCCAATTGTACATTTTCTGAAAATCTGACCCACGAATGGAATGTGGTGTCAAACACGGGAAGATTTACTCACACATTGAGTGCCCCAGATCTCTCTACGTGCATGAAGCACTTAATGGGCCAAGTTGTCAGAATGTGTACAATTCGCCTTCACCAATCATCAAAGTGTGGACAAAATGAGGTTCAAATTACTGTTTGACATAAACTAATACATATTTCGTACATGTTTTGTATTAGTGTTTGGGTTTTTATTTTATTTTGTATTAGTGTAATACCAACATTAATATGCTCACTTTTTCAGCCAAATTTTGAAGAGTTTTAATTCTAACGACTAGAGCTAGGAGACCCATAGACCCATGGCATGAATGTCCAAAGGAAGTATAGTCAAGAGTTGAAGTGTTCAATGGTAGAAGGTAAAGCAAATTCACAAACACCAGTGGGAGAGAGATATGGGTCGGGTCAGACTTTCAGAATATGTACAATTGGCAGCTATACACATTAAGTAAATTCTGCTAAGTTAGACTGCAATTTGGTCAATACTAGGTAAATTCGAGTATATTCTGCATTGCATTGATTCTAACAATCTGTTTGGTTAGGTTGAATTGTATTTTGAACTTTATTTTCGTCTGAGATTTGGGGTATTTGAGAAGATTGGTGAAGTTGAGTTGTATATTTTCTGACAATCTGACCCATCTAGGGGGAGGGTGGAGGGACAGAGGAGGAGGGGAGGAGGAGGAGGAGGAGGAAACCACTGTCGAATAAAGGATAACTGTATTCAACCCTAAATGTTATCAGTATATACATTGTTGAGGTATAGCTATATTATCATTATTTGCCGATTATGTGAAGGTCCATTTATACATTCATTCATCTTCCTGTATATCGGAAGCATATTGGTACTTCAAGAATCTCTTAAACTCCTTTAGTGTTACTATGTTTTGGGGCCCTGGGTCCAACTCGTTCCATAAATAAGGCACTGTCGTAATGAAAGATCTACTTATTAGATCTAATTTGGGAGTGACTGTCTTTAGTTTCTTACCTTGAGCTAGGTATCTTAGGTTTATTCTCCTTCTATCTAGATTGCAGTCATTTTGTGCCATGTTAAAACCCCATTCTAGCAGGTGGGTCTTTCTACGCATATCTAATTTTGGTAAGTTTAATTCTAGATGTGCTTGGTCAGTATTCTCCAGTTTACCCCTTCTCTTAATTATTCTCACTGCCATATTTTGAACAGTCTGGATTTTCTTCAGATCCGACTTAGTTCTTCCGTTGTATATTGTGTCCCCAAATTCTATAAGTGGCCTAATGGCCACTTTGTAAATGTTCAATAGAGTAGAGTCATTTGTGGATTGTCTTAGTTGGGCTAGTTTATGGATTTTATCTCTTGCTGATCTTATTCTTACATCAATATGTTGTTTGAAACTCAGTTTTCTATCTATCATTAGTCCTAAATATTTGTAGGTATCCGTGAAGTTAATTTCATTGTCTCCTATGAACAGTTTGTTTAAACTGTAATCAGGCTTCACTCTCTTCCTATCTATAATCATCGCTTTTGTCTTTTTGGTATTTAAGGAGATTTTGTTTTCCCTACACCAGATATCTACTCTATTTAGGTCTTCTTGCATATTTTCCTTCGCTTTTAATGAATTAGTGTCTGAGTTGTAAATTACTGTATCATCAGCAAAAAGAATAATCTTGGAATTTTTTACCCATTTGTGGAGATCATTCATATAGATCTGGAAGAGGAGTGGACCCAGGGCCGTTCCCTGAGGGACACCACATACTACCTGCTGGACTCCAGAACTTGTGTTATTTACACTTACAGTTTGTTCCCTGCCACTTAAATAATCCTGAAACCAGCTTATTGACTTTCTTCCAATTCCTATAAATTCAAGTTTGTCTATAATTCTATCGTGATCTACCGTATCGAATGCTTTTTTCAGATCTATATACATTAGTGTCGTTCCTTTGTTTTCATTAAGGTTAAAATATATATCTGAGAAAAGTTCAAAATGGGCGTCGTTTATTGATAATCCTTTTCTAAAACCGAATTGATTTTGATATAGTAGATCATGCATTTCTAGATAATTAGGATAACTACGATATTAGGTTAGAATATTTACCTTCAGAATACATCAAAATAAATAGAAATTCAGCAAGTACACTTTACATACCCCTTTGAGTAATTTTATCAATGTTTTTATAAAGAAGATGTGAGAAAAACTTTATACTGTTACATTTCAGCGAGATTGGCATTGCCTGCCATGGCTTGGCTATTCATTTTGGATGAAATTATATGTGATGTGTTTCAGGAAAATGAGTCATAAGTCACAAAAAATAGATTTTGAGATATCATTATATTTGAAAAGATGAGATCAAGCCGATTCCAATGATAGTAAACAGTCTTATAATCTAATAACTTTTTCTAGATTCTAAGTTTGATATTTGTATTTTTGAATAAAAAAAATTACAATATTTCTGGGGGGCAGTAAATAGTAAAGTGGTTAAATTTGCACGTGTGACAAAAAATACTCTTCTATTAATCCCCAACCAACACCTGATGAAGCCCAAACCAGGGCGAAAGCTTGTGAATAAACCATAGAAAATCATAACATAGGGTTTTATTCCATCCCATTAAGGAAACATCAATTATATACAACTGGCCCCCCTAGTATAACACAATCACTTCTCACTTCAATATCTTCTATTAATCTTTAAGGCTACAATACTCCCCCACATAGATTATGGGGACACGCTTTATATTTCCGCCCCTCAGACCCACCTAAATCGATTACAGACCCTTCAAAATTCTTCCCTCAAAATTGCTCTTGGCCTCCCAAAACTCACAAGTACGAAAGATATCCATAAATCCCTCAACATTCCAACCCTAGAATCTAGGAGGAATAGACACCTTCTGGAAAGGGCTTACCTTTGTTCACTAAAACCTGATAAGGTCGATTCGCGCAATATCAACTTAAGAAGTATCAAGAAAGGAAAAAAAACTGAAAATTCCGCACCCAAAGACAGAAATGTTTAAAAGAAGTTTTATGTACAAAATGCCCTAAATTTGGAATAAACTACCAGATGATGTTCAGTTAATAAAGAACAGGAAGGAATTTAGATCCTACCTAAAGCATAGGTATTACCCCGAACATGACCCATATTTGGGTGAGGATGTATCTAGATGTTCTAACGAAAATGAAAATGTTATGTATGATGTCTCTCAGACGTAGCGATATGACGATGTATTGAGACGAAAGGTTCGAAATCTCAGGCATGTAATGCCTTATTAACTAAGATCGATATAGCGATAAACCCTTCTGTTAGTTAACTAATTATTGCAAACGATGATGTCAAACTAGGATGTTTTTCAACTCCAACTTGAATTGTAATTGAAGATCTTGACCCAAAGTCAAACTATGATGTTTAATTCCAACATGTAATATTGTTGGTAATCTCGACCTAGAGTTAAACTAGGATGTATTGATTGTATAATTATTAACATTTCTGTGAAATAATATCATTATCTTGTGATCCTGTGATCTGACTATTGATTTAAGTCTTTGAGTACCGACTCATCCCACTTTTAATTGCTAGCACCTAAGATATATTGGAGATTGAATTGTACTTTAGCAACATGATTGTACTTTAGTTTCAACTTATGTTGTAGAACGATAGTTTAATCCACTTTTACACATCTATTTGAACTCATTATCAAGATGCGATATTATAAATCCGAATAACTCTTTGACTCTATGATGAAATACCTCTGGCAAATATATGAAACCACGGACAATAGGACACTGCCATGACTGTCATTCGCATCCTATCATCTAAAAGCGGGTCGACTCTATATTCTTAGTATCTAAACAATGTAATTGTCTATAATTGTGAATTCTATGCTATTTGCCTTTCATATAATTTCTGGAGGGAACCCAGGAAGAACTCAGCGTTGTAAAACACTGAGAAGGACTTTTCCGCTTCGGTACAACATAGCAGAAATGTACATGTTTTATTGAATAAAAGTTTTATAATAATAATAATAAATATACTCCATATGAGGACCTTTTTAAATGAAAGGATATATTACATACTTTGTCCTGAAGTTTGATACATCGATTGATACACCTATAAGTGATAAACTCCCCCAAAATCAGAACATTCCAATAAAGTGATCTAGTCAAATAAACACTTTAAAAAGTATCATTTTTGCGACTTATGACTCATTTCCCTGAAACACATCACATATTGACTCAGTGGATCAACAGAAATGGGTGAAAACGTTATTTCACCACAGAAAAGATGCAAAATCATGTAGAAATTGAGAAAGAACAACCTGTTGTAATATTGTTGTTATTGGGATTTGGTGAATCAATATATTATTGATTATAAATGGATGGTGGTAAAGGATGTGATGTTTCTCTTTAATACCTGACACATAGTGTCCAATAGTTAACTCTGAATTGTTTACTATAGATACTCTAATAATGAGAAATAATAATTATTACAAAATTTACTTATATTATGACTCATAGGACTGGATTTATCAATATTCTGCTGCTGTTATATGTTTATACAAGAGTTACTCATATTATGACTCATAGGACTGGATTTATCAATATTCTACTGCTGTTATATGTTTATACAAGAGTTACTCATATTATGACTTATAGGACTGGATCCATCAATTTTCTGTTGCTGTTATATGTTTATACAAGAGCTACTCATATTATGACTTATAGGACTGGATTTATCAATATTCTACTGCTGTTATATGTTTATACAAGAGTTACTCATATTATGACTTATAGGACTGGATTTATCAATATTCTACTGCTGTTATATGTTTATACAAAAGTTACTCATATTATGACTCCTAGGACTGGATTTATCAATATTCTACTGATGTTATATGTTTATACAAGAGTTACTCATATTATGACTTATAGGACTGGATTTATCAATATTCTACTGCTGTTATATGTTTATACAAGAGTTAATCATATTATGACTTATAGGACTGGATTTATCAATATTCTACTGCTGTTATATGTTTATACAAGAGTTACTCATAATATGCCTTATAGGACTGGATTTATCAATATTCTACTGCTGTTATATGTTTATACAAGAGTTAATCATATTATGACTTATAGGACTGGATTTATCAATATTCTACTGCTGTTATATGTTTATACAAGAGTTACTCATAATATGCCTTATAGGACTGGATTTATCAATATTCTACTGCTGTTATATGTTTATACAAGAGTTACTCATATTATGACTTATAGGACTGGATTTATCAATATTCTACTGCTGTTATATGTTTATACAAAAGTTACTCATAATTATTATTATTATGACTCATAGGACTGGATTTATCAATATTCTACTGCTGTTATATGTTTATACAAGAGTTACTCATATTATGACTTATAGGACTGGGTTTATCAATATTCTACTGCTGTTATATGTTTATACAAGAGTTACTCATATTATGACTTATAGGACTGGATTTATCAATATTCTACTGCTGTTATATGTTTATACAAAAGTTACTCATATTATGACTTATACGACTGGATTTATCAATATTCTACTGCTGTTATATGTTTATACAAGAGTTACTCATATTATGACTTATAGGACTGGATTTATCAATATTCTACTGCTGTTATATGTTTATACAAGAGTTACTCATATTATGCCTTATAGGACTGGATTTATCAATATTCTACTGCTGTTATATGTTTATACAAGAGTTACTCATATTATGCCTCATAGGACTGGATTTATCAATATTCTACTGCTGTTATATGTTTATACAAAAGTTACTCATATTATGACTCATAGGAATGGATTTATCAATATTCTACTGCTGTTATATGTTTATACAAGAGTTACTCATATTATGACTTATAGGACTGGATTGATCAATATTCTACTGCTGTTATATGTTTATACAAGAGTTACTCATATTATGACTTATAGGACTGGATTTATCAATATTCTACTGCTGTTATATGTTTATACAAGAGTTACTCATATTATGCCTTATAGGACTGGATTTATCAATATTCTACTGCTGTTATATGTTTATACAAGAGTTACTCATATTATGACTCATAGGACTGGATTTATCAATATTCTACTGCTGTTATATGTTTATACAAGAGTTACTCATATTATGACTTATAGGACTGGATTTATCAATATTCTACTGCTGTTATATGTTTATACAAGAGTTACTCATATTATGACTTATAGGACTGGATTTATCAATATTCTACTGCTGTTATATGTTTATACAAGAGTTACTCATATTATGACTTATAGGACTGGATTTATCAATATTCTGCTGCTGGTATATGTTTATACAAGAGTTACTCATATTATGACTTATAGGACTGGCTTCATCAATATTCTACTGCTGTTAAATCTTTATACAAGAGTTACTCATATTATCACTTATAGAACTGGTGTAAAGAATTGCATTTTTTTGGATCTGATCATTGACCCAATTAGCCCACTGGCCACGACTGGGCCAGGTCCGCCACACCTGAGTCCACCTGGGAGGGAGGAATGTGCTATTTATAGCTGACCGCACTAACTGTCCAATCTAATTATTGTTCACTGCGCTAATTTAATCAGTGGGGAGGGGGGAGGGGGCAAGTAGGAAGGGGGACAACAGGTCTGGGTTTGGAGTAAGGGGAGGGGAGGAGGATGGGGGAGGGGAGGTGAGGGGAGGAGGATGGGGGAGGGGAGGTGAGGGGAGGAGGATGGGGGAGGGGAGGTGAGGGGAGGAGGGTGGGGGAGGGGAGGTCAGGGGAGGAGGGTGGGGGAGGGGAGGGGACCCTATCTAGCATGTGGATAATGCATGACCTTGGCAGAGAAGGAATTTCCCTCGGCCAATTAGAATGGGACAGTACAGTGAAAACACTTCTAGGAACAATGTTCATGAATAACCTAAATAGAATGCTCAGATATAAATTAACCTTGTCGCAAAGCCTAGACACTCCTTGCCTGGGTTGAGCTGACTACCACTAACCAAACAAGTGTTACTCATATCATAACTTATAGGACTGAATTTATTGATATTCTGCTGTTGGTATGTGTTTATACAAGTATTTGAAAGTAAATACGCTGAGGGAAGACATCCACTGGTGATGGATGACAATTGAAGTCATTGTAAGAAAAGCTTCGGGCAGGGCCCGCCCCCACTCTCAGGGTGCTCATTTTTGTTCCCATTTTCACGGAGAAAGGGGTCATTTTTCACTCACAAACGTGTATCGCGAAATCAGAAATAAGGGTACCAATTTGCAACTGAATTTTGCGAAATGCTGATTAAGGGGGTATTTTTGCAACTAAACGCAGCAAAATTCTGGAAAAGGGATAATTTTTTACTATAGCTCCTATACAATAGTGTAACAACTTGGTAGCACAGAATAGCCTATAGTTATGGCAGAAACTCTGTGCCACTTCTGTTTTCTTTTTATTTATTTTATTCAGGTCCATATCATATTAATTTTAGGCCCAATAAGTTACCAAAAATGCACTATCCTTCAAGGATGATCTCAGATGTTGCCAGTTGGAGGTACATATTACCCTTGACAGTTATACAAGACTCCTTGAAATCATAAAAAGAGGTTCTTTTTGACATAAGATTTTCAATGTTTTGCCCCAAAAAGGGGGTTAAAATGCCTTGAAAAGGGCCTCCAAATGAATGAACAGAGATTGGACAAATTACAATATGAAAACATCCATGTATTACCAACAGAGATTGGACAAATTACAATATGAAAATATCCAGGTATTACCAGCAGAGATTGGACAAATTCCAATATGAAAACATCCATGTATTACCAACAGAGATTGGACAAGTTACAATATGAAAATATCCAGGTATTACCAACAGAGATTGGACAAATTACAATATGAAAATATCCAGGTACTACCAACAGAGATTGGACAAATTACAATATGAAAATATC
Source organism: Sthenelais limicola (assembly GCA_942159475.1). Classification (NCBI taxonomy): domain Eukaryota; kingdom Metazoa; phylum Annelida; class Polychaeta; order Phyllodocida; family Sigalionidae; genus Sthenelais; species Sthenelais limicola. The sequence continues at coordinate 124,362,302 of OW804098.1, read as the reverse complement.
CAGGTATTACCAACAGAGATTGGGCAAATTGCAATATGAAAATATCCAGGTATTACCAACAGAGATTGGACAAATTACAATATGAAAATATCCAGGTACTACCAACAGAGATTGGACAAATTACAATATGAAAATATCCAGGTATTACCAACAGAGATTGGACAAATTAAATATAAATATATCCAGGTATTACCAACAGAGATTGGACAAATTACAATATGAAAATATCCAGGTATTATCAACACAGATTGGACAAATTACAATATGAAAATATCCAGGTATTACCAACAGAGATTGGACAAATTACAATATGAAAATATCCAGGTATTACCAACAGAGATTGGACAAATTACAATATGAAAATATCCAGGTATTACCAACAGAGATTGGACAAATTACAATATGAAAATATTCAGGTATTACCAACACAGATTGGACAAATTACAATATGAAAATATTCAGGTATTACCAACAGAGATTGGACAAATTACAATATAAATATATCCAGGTATTACCAACAGAGATTGGACAAATTACAATATGAAAATATTCAGGTATTACCAACACAGATTGGACAAATTACAATATGAAAATATTCAGGTATTACCAACACAGATTGGACAAATTACAATATAAATATATCCAGGTATTACCAACAGAGATTGGACAAATTACAATATGAAAATATTCAGGTATTACCAACACAGATTGGACAAATTACAATATGAAAATATCCAGGTATTACCAACAGAGATTGGACAAATTACAATATGAAAATATCCAGGTATTACCAACAGAGATTGGACAAATTACAATATGAAAATATCCAGGTATTACCAACACAGATTGGACAAATTACAATATGAAAATATCCAGGTATTACCAACAGAGATTGGACAAATTCCAATACTGCTGTGGCCAACTCCAGACATATCTTTTAAGAATATTTTTAACATTAAGAGGATCAGAGAAAGATAATAAAAACAGATTGTATTAAAGTACAACATATAAAGTTACTTAGATCAAGTCTTATTTGTGATATGTTACAGAAAAATGAGTTACAACTCGCAAAGAATGGATTTTGACATAATTATATCACATTTGAAATGTAGATGCAGCTGATTCTAATGATAGTAAACATCAGGACATCTAATATGTGATTTTATTCTTGTTAAAAATGTTAGTGATACTAGTGTGGCATGGGAATGAGGCAATGCGGAGCAATGTTAGAGAAATGTTAGTGAAATGTTAGTGAAATGTTAGTGAAATGTTGGTGAAATGTTAGTGAAATGTTAGAGAAATGTTGGTGAAATGTTAGTGAAATGTTAGTGAAATGTTAGTGAAATGTTGGTGAAATGTTAGTGAAATGTTAGTGAAATGTTAGAGAAATGTTAGAGAAATGTTAGTGAAATGTTAGTGAAATGTTAGTGAAATGTTAGTGAAATGTTAGTGAAATGTTAGTGAAATGTTAGAGAAATGTTAGTGAAATGTTAGAGAAATGTTAGTGAAATGTTAGTGAAATGTTAGAGAAATGTTAGTGAAATGTTAGTGAAATGTTAGAGAAATGTTAGTGAAATGTTAGTGAAATGTTAGTGAAATGTTAGAGAAATGTTGGTGAAATGTTAGTGAAATGTTAGTGAAATGTTAGTGAAATGTTAGAGAAATGTTAGAGAAATGTTAGTGAAATGTTAGTGAAATGTTAGTGAAATGTTAGTGAAATGTTAGTGAAATGTTAGTGAAATGTTAGTGAAATGTTAGTGAAATGTTAGTGAAATGTTAGTGATGGCCAATCACTAGTAAAGTAGTTAAATATACTCCTTAGGATAACCTCAGATATCCAGTAATATAATGCAGTCTTGGAATTAGGTATACATGATGGTGCTAGCAACAGCGCAAAACACCTCCAAATTGGAACCATTCTGAGTAAGGTTTATTGGCAAAACGGCTGAGAAAAAGTTATTTTATGCTACTTGTGACTCATTTTCCTCTAACACACATCACATATTGGTGAAACAAACACAAGGTTATAAACAACTAAACAAAAAACAGACATAAAATGTACAAAAAAGACTCACTTTTAGTGCTGGCTCTCGGATGTGGCTGTCTCTAGACCAGTACTGAAGTATGGCTGGGTGCTGCTTAGATGTTGCCATGCAATATGAACCTACCCTAGTTCTGACTAATGTACCCATTTATTTACCCAATATCTCATTACCACTTATTAATGTTTTCCATTGTGATCAATACACACTTTAAGGCAGTTATTACCTGAGTTCTATAGACATGGATAAAAAGGCTACTCAGGTGTTAAAGACAAACACTGATATTGACTTCTATTCCACTAACCCTATATAGCTTTGAGTAATATGGCATGTGTCACAGGAAAATGAGTCACATGTTGCAAAAAACGGATTTTGAGATATTATCATATTTAAAAATTCCAATGATGGTAAACATAAGGACAGCTAATTATAAGTATGAGATGAGTGTATTCTAATGATAATAATATAATGATCTTTTGTGACTTCTGGTTGCAATTTGTACTATAGCGGAAGAGCTTATTCCCTGCCAGTGGGAAAAATTGTCCAGAAGGGTCACGTGACTGGCCACTCCTTCCAGTCCCACTTGTAGACCCCTTGCCTCCATCATTCTTCTCCTTTAGATCAAGCGGGACACACTGCTTGAAAACTTGATACGATTGAAACTTTTTTTCCTGTTTTTTGTTGTTGTTTATCTGTTGTTGTCAGAATAAAGGGGGATGTTAAACTCTACACACACACAGCCGATTTGCCTCCCGATTGCCCCTAGATTCGGGTCTCCCGATGAATCCTAGGGTTTCATTTCCGGTCCTGGTGTATGTTATTTAAAAAAAATAGAAACCAGGATTTGAAATGAAATCATAGGATTCATCGGGAGAGCCAAATCGGGAGGAAAAAGGAAGGCAAAGTGTGGGCAGGGTCTTAGGCAACTGAGATTCTCAAAGCCCACTTTCTTTGTTTGTCACCATTTGTGATCCTGGACCGAATGGAAGGAAAGAGGAATTATTGTATTAGGTGACATTTTCAACGAAAATGGGAACATGATGACCACTAAAGAAATTGCTTCAAACTATGATTTTATTCCCTTGTGGTACTCTAGACAAATGTTAAAAAAAGCCATTCCCTTGGAGTGGATAAGATGTATAAAAAGGAATAATAATAGTCATATAATTATAACCAATTGATTTCAAAATTGAAACCAAAATGGGAGAAGCTACAAAAATGGCAGCAAAGACTTAAGCCGTCGGAGAAACAATATGAGGATACAGATTGGAGAGAGGTTTTCACTTTACCCTACAAAGCTTCAACTGAAGCCAGAGTACATGTATTCCAGTACAAAATTCTCCATGGTGTATTAACATGTAATGCATATCTGAAGCAAATTGATGTGAAGAAAACGAACATATGTTATGTAACATTACGTAACATTGTGTAACCTCTTTAACTATCAATTATCACCCATTAATTATATTATCTCATTACTAAAATCGCTAATTATACTTAGCTACCCAGTACTGTGCAAGTCTACTTATTCATGCTAAGCCATAGGTATTACGTAAGGGCTCTGCCCCCTACTCTTTACCCACATCCTGAAGGAACATTATGTACAGATGCTAGTTCATTAAATCAGTTGCTTCGCTCTTCTCACGAAGACCACACGTTCGTTTGTATTCTTCCATCATACCTTAACACATATGTTCTTTCTGTTGAGAGAGAGAGATGACATTGTTCATTTTCTGATAAATTGTCCAAGAATAAGAACATTATGGCAAGGTATTTTAAAATGTGTTTATGAAAGTGGTTACCTTAACCAAAACGCTAAAGGCAGAATAATATTCAAACGAAGAGGTAAAGATTTTGTCATCAAACCTATAGGTATTATTTTTGGCGTGGAGATTACAAATACCAATTCGAAAATAATTAACTGGATAATTCTCCAGGTAAAATCCTTCATATATAGACAAAAGCTTTTTGCAGGAGGATGTGTTGATTTACTTTCTTCTATGTACGAATTAAAAATGAGATGTAACATGGTAATGTACGCATTTAATTTTAAATCTGTCGGCAGAGAAGAAAAAATGTTATGGCGACGTATAGCAGAGGACATTGCTGAGAATATCGATTTTTTTTTTAAAAGAATGATTATTTTCTGATTCTACTCTTTATATGATATAACCTGAGAAATGTAATAGCCCAGCAGATGTCAGAAATAAAGTCGTTTGTAAAATCAAAAACAAATATCAATTTTGCGACTTGTGACTCATTTTCCTGAAACACATCACATTTTTATCCGATCTAAGGGTTTAGACCTATAGAGTGTAAAATGCATAGCTCTATGGTGACGTACAGGAGATACAGTGGTGCCACTTAGTAACCAAGTATGGACCTAGGCTGTAGAAAGAGACTACCGCAGTGGCCCATTTAGACTTATGGTTGGGAATAGTCTTAGCTGGGAAAGACACAACCTCACTCTTGAAAGGTGTAGGATAAAAAGCGTTTATTCATGTGCAAATCACCCGATCCCCCACCCTCTACCTCTCTTTTGCCTCTGTATCTTTACAACCAGTTCAAAGCTGCAATCTCAGCTATTACGACTAAGTAAATCTTATCAGCTGCTAAATCATGATAATAGGGAAAATAATTACAGCTACATTCCCTGCTAACTCATGGTAATGGTGAAAATAATAATTAAAGCTGCATTCCCTGCTAAATCATGGTAATGGTGAAAATAATAATTAAAGCTGCATTCCCTGCTAAATCATGGTAATAGTGAAAATAATAATTAAAGCTACATTCTCTGCTAAATCATGGTAATAGTGAAAATAATAATTAATGCTGCATTCCCTGCTAAATCATGGTAATGGTGAAAATAATAATTAAAGCTGCATTCCCTGCTAAATCATGGTAATACAGTAAAAACGGAGAATGCTTTTCCCCATTGGCATCCTTACATCTATATTATAGTGAATGGTAGTAAATTTCAGTTGTCCCTTATAAAATAATATGATAACATCCTGGTTTTTTCTGTTTGTATTCACCCATCCATGTTCTTTCTCAAAACGAACTTTGAAAGAATATTGTTACTCCAATTCGTTCATGCATTAGTTCCTTGAACTCCCGCCTGCAGCAGTGCTGACAATGCTGGGATTTACCTTTAAAGGATAAATGATCAACATTGAGGGGTTGGCGGTTGTTCCCGGAATTAGCCTATGCCCCCAAGCAGAGCACTAGCAGCCCCAATGTGGAGGTTATAAACGTCTTTAGTCTCTGCCTAAGGTGGTTATTTAAACAGCTCAAGGAACGTTCATGGCAATAACTAATGGGACTATATTCATCAAACTAGTTCATACATCCATAATATCATGGGTCAGATCAACAGAAAATATCCAATTGGCAGCTCTACACATTTAGGATATTCTTAAATGTGGGTTATTTGAGAGGATTGGTGAAGGCGAATTGTACAAGGTCTGACCCATATATACATTTATATACAGTGAAATGATCCCTTGACCACCAACATGTCTTTCATTGAGCTCATATTTGAATACCCTGCAGAGGTAGTGAGGCAACAATATCTGATGTACACAGAATGCACAAAAAAAAAGAAGAAAAAAAAGAACAGTAGCTTATAGCCTACATGAGTATCTGCAAGGGTCCGTACTGGAATCAAACAATTTTCAAATAATTGTTTTAAGGGTTGCTATACCTTTTTATTCATTTTTTCATTTTTGTGACATGTTATGGACTTTAAAATGAAATGAGTATTTCAGACTCAAGATAAATGAAACCCCTCTCAAAGGTAAATACTCTATGCCCCTCTCCTCCACAGGCGGCACGGTAGTTTTGCAAAACAACAGTTTAAATTTTAATGAGATTTTGCTGAAGCCGGAAATCACGCCTGAATGTTTAATATATGGGTCAGATTTTCAGAAAGAGTACAATTGGCAGCTCTACACATTTAAGAAATTCTCCTAAATAAGGCTGAAAAATGAAGAATACTGGGTATATCTGAGTATATTTAGTGTCGCATTGATTTAAAGTATCAGTTCTCTTATGTTAAGTGTCTTAAATGTGGGTTATTTGAGATTATTGGTGAGGCCCAATTGTAGATTTTCTGAAAATCTGACCCATATAGGCCTATTTAGCTTGAATCGTGGTTTTGATCTAATATTAATGATATAATATAATATCAATAATGTTTATATTGATTAACTTCCTGTGTGTTGTAAATAAGATGTAATATTGATGACGTCACTGGTGGGTTAAGTTTGTAGATCATTTTGCAAAGAAGTGTATACTAGTGATGGTTTTTGTATTCAAAGATTTGTATTCGGCAAGACATAAATGTTGTTTACATTTTTCTTAGTCTAGGATGTAGCTATTTAAATTATTATTATTCAATGGTTCCTTTATTTCTCAAAAAAACATGTCCATAGCTGACAGTAACATTTGGTGCCCGAGGCTCCTTTGTGTTGTTGTTTCAAAGGATATAATATAAAGATACAAAAATATGTGACTATCTAATCAATATTCTGCCAGTGGAAACGGCTGGGAGAAAATGGTTGCTGATGATTTCTAGTATAAAGTAGTTAAATATACTCCATTGGTTGACCTAGGAAATGCAAGGATATAATATGTGATACACAGTCCTGAAATTTGATACATATATTAATACAACATAAAGGTATCCCCCAAAACAGAACAATCATAAAAAGAGATCTAGTGAATAAACCACTTTAAAAGTATTTTGCAACTTATGACTCATTTTTCTGTGCCACATTACAGTATACATCGGTTGGAGTCATGGCCCATGGTGGATGTATCCATGCATGACAAATGTAGGCGTTGTCAAACCCACACTCACCAACATGTTTAAACTGTAGAAGGTGCTACACAGATAGGGGAGGAATGCAGCACAATGGAGTTACACCATCTTCTACTTGGAGTAGCTGTAACAGGTAAACATTTGTGATGTGTTTCAGGAAAATTCACAAGAATCCTTTATTGAAATGTTCTGATATTTAGAGGGTTTGGCACATATAGTCATATGAATCCATGTAAGAAATTTTGGGACATTGTATCAAATATATTCTTGCGTTTTGAAGGTCTTTCTATGGAATATATTTGGTTACTTTACTGATAATTACCCATCCAGAAACATAGCAAACTTTTTTTTCAAAACTAGAAATATCAAACATAAAATATAGAAATACTTCTTAAATACTTCTTCATGCCTATTTTCATTAGAATCAGCTTGATATCCTCTTTTCAAACAGGGAGAGGTTTGCACGCACAAATTAGAGGTCTCTTGGGTGAGTTAAGGATATTTATAATGTGTATATAATACTAATATGAATATCCGAACCTCTCACTGTATATACATCATATAATCATGTATATACCAATGTTTTAAACTAAGCACTTGTAAGATCAATGTTTGTTTACATGTATGTGCGAGTAGAGTGACCAGTCACACCTAATGGTTCAGTGACGTCACCAATAAACATAAATTACCACCAGTGGCACTGTTGGTCACCAAGATGGCTGCCTCCTTGTAAGAGAGAAACTGACTTCTTTTCTTATGTTTCTGGTGGTAAATATCGATGTAGATAATTATAACGCTGCAGAAATACTCTGAAGACTATGTTTTTGCTATTTGCAAAAAAAAAATTACAGTTGCCTAAATAGTGTTTGGGCTTTAATATTATATATAACTGTTAAAAATTGGACAAAATCAGTTCCTTCCTAGACTTGTGGATGCACTGTCACATGACCAGATGAGTGGAGGCCATCTCAAAGAATGGAACAATCGAAAATACTAAAATTGATTGAAATCAATTTTGAAATTTTTTTTAATTAAGAGTGGCGAGTTCCATCAGTAGAGCATAACATACTTCTCCTGCGTTAAACTTGTAGGTACGCTGTTGCTTCAGTTGCTACATTGCACCCAGCCTTTCAGCACTCATCCACTTCTCCCTTCCTTAAACCAACGAGATTCCCTTTACAGACTTAGGACAACCAATTTACGGACTTAGGACAACCAATTTAAGGTTAGGTTTAGGTTTAGGGTTAGTTTCAGTATATAATTATTTAATACTGCCGGGTCTTCCGGGAGTGTCTGACCCTGAGTGCAGACCCATATTTTCATAGTGTGTAGCTTTGGGGAAATCCCCTAACCACCAAAGAGCGGGACCCTTACCGCATCCCTCACCTTAAAACCAGACCCTTTACGGACTAAAAACAACCAACTTACAGACTTAGAACAACCAATTTAAGGTTAGGTTTAGGGTTAGTTTCAGTATATAGGCATATAGACACTAAAACATTAACAGACAATGGACATAAACAGACGTAGACAGTAAATAGACAGTGATCAGTGGTGAATGGGGCACGTCTACCTGCAATGTCATAACTCAGCTGCAGGCTGTGTACCTACACACGGTACCTAATTAAACATATACCTGGTTCAGTTCCATTCTATATTTATAATATGCCCTTAAATTCACCAAATATTAAGGATAATAAAAGGGATCATTTTCCTAATAAATATAAGAGGCCTATCAATCATCTTGATTAATGCCTTAATATACAAACTATACAGGAACTTTAGTCTATCATGAGACATGCTAAAAACAGTACTGCCCCTTGCTGTTGTGCAGTGGAACTAAACACCAGCAGCATACAAAATATTGAGTCAATATCACCAAATTATGTGATAGATCAGTCACAGGAAAATGAGTCTCAAGTCACGAAAATTGATTTTGAGATATCATCATATCTGAAAAGATGAGATTGAGCTGATTCCAATGATAGTAAACAGTAGGGACATCTGATGAATATTAATGTATTTGTGTATGCATGAAAAAAGTTAGCGATATTTCTTGATGATCAATCGCTAGTAATACAATTGTAATACACTCCTAAAAAATGAAAACATTCTGAAAAAGGGACCCTGTGAAAAAAATATCCTGTTCGCGACTTGTGACTCATTTTCCTGTAACCAATTACAAAATATGTATATACAAAGTCTCTTATTGCAGCACTTCAAGGTTCCGCAGAGAAAATCTTCTACCCATCTGCCTATATAGCTGAGTACCCTGAGGCGGCCCTGAGCTGCCAACACATCGGCGGCACTCTTGCTAAGATCACCACTACAGAGGACTTTAACCAGATGGTCGCCATTATGTAAGTATTCATGGTGATATATCATGTGTCATAAGAAAACGAGTCACAAGTAAACACAAAAAAGGATTGAGATACCATCATATTTGGAAAGCTGAGATTAATGAAAAAAAATTCTGGGTGGACAATTACTAGTAAAGTAGCTAAATATACCCCTTAGAAACACAGGGATCTATCTTATAGACTGTCATGACATTTGGTACATGAATTATATATATATATATATTCGTTTTTATTTCCATAATAACATGACAGAAATATGGCTAGCACCTTCTGGAAACCAGATCTTCCGGGTGTGCCCTTATAATTATGATACAGTACAAGTCATAGGAAGAATATGACATAACAAGTCGCTGGAAAAACAAAGGTTATACCGTTCAGTTTGAAATTACTGTAGCTGAGTTTAACATGATAAATCATGGCTTTTGGCTTTGTATGCCTTGTGATGAGAGAATACATAGTTATACATTATGTGCCCTGTGACAGACACCCATACATTGTACAATAATGTATGGGTGTCTGTCACAGGGCACCCTAAGATCATTTTCATTCATGTGACTTGAAGTGCTAGAAACTCCAAAAAAGCAGAAAGAACGCTCCTGTAGGGTTCTTCCAACCCAACCCAGGGCCCTCTCTCATGAGTGTGGTTTTTCAAATACCCTCAATAAAACTAAGTTGTCCCTCCTATTTAGTGTAATGCCAAAAGACCCATGTATTGAATATGACTACACTCCTATAAAGATATCTTGTGAATAAAACACTTCGACAAATATCAATTTTTCAATATTATGACTCATTGATAGATTTGATATAAACTTGCTATACTTGAGCGTGCGGAAAGAAAAACTTCTCATTCCTCCTGAGGGAAGAAACCGATGACTAAGTTATTTCTTTCTGCGATGACATTGGCTAGATAATTTTATGACATGGAACAGTATCAAAGTACTATAAACGCAGTATGATATGTATGTATGTTGACATCCTGGACTGGGAAAAATCTACTAATCTTTACTGAATAAAAATCTTTAAAAACAAAATAGACAAGTGTGTTTGGTAGTAATAAATGTAGATAATTTTATCTGCATTGGGGATTGGCAAATAGCTAAGGTGGGATCATTGCCGGCAGGGCTTAACTCCCATTAGTCCCCGTTTATTGGGCTGGGCAGGACAGTTATACACATACAGACAAGTTGTACTAGTGTTGGACTTCTGTTTCCGGCCGACCGCTTACATCAACGAAAATACAAAACGAAATTTACTGCTCAAAACGGCAAGATAATGGCTTTCCACTGGTTCATTTTGCTTCGAAATCATTTCTAAATTGTTTTCATGTTATCTTCCAGGTTCAAGCTAAATCTGTATAAAATACTACTGGGGGGCAGAGAGCAGGGAGTGGAGGGTGACTGGGAGTGGCCAGACACAACTGTGGTGGACTGGGACCTGCTGCCTGGCAGTGCCACCCGCACTGACAGCCCTGATGATGTGATGGTGATATTACGAGATGACTACGATGATGAAATCCAGCTCAAAGATAAATACAAGTATGAAGAAACACTTTACATGTGTGAGATAGACACAGGTAAGTCATGCAGTTATTCTAGATAATGATTTTTATTCAGGAAAGAATGACATGAATAAGGACTTTAACTTTGGTGAACAGGTCTCCCGGTTAGCCCTCCACAAAGCTATTAATAAAGTAACAACAGTGATCCGGTTCTACACTTCCCAATAAAACAATGTGCTGATTAAGCTGATCTTCTATGAGATTTTACCAGTTAAATGAGGTTTCATAGGTATGCTGCAAAATGCTCCCTACCATTAATAACAATGCACTGACAAAATGATAAATACTGAGTATATCTGAATGTATTCTGTATTGTATTCATTCAATAAATCTGTCTGGTTGTGTTGAACTGTATTTTGAACCTGATTTCGTCAAGTGGATTATTTGAGAGGATATGCGAAGGCGAATTGTACATTTTCAGAAAACTTGACCGTTATTGTTTTTTTCTGAGCAAGATGAAGACACTGACCTGGCTACACGGCAGTATCGCTCCTGTGCTGTGGACAATGGTCTCTTTACTCCTCTACCAGGTGCGTGCTTTTGTAAATATCAATTATTCCAAAGGAATAGGGAGTTTTGCATAGCCGCCATTTTGATCTAAATTCGCATGGAACTATGGGACTATGGGACTATGGGACTATGGGACTAATGATACAGTGTAAAGTCAATGGAAAACATGTTATGTTCAGCATGGAATATTTAGCAATAGTCTTGAAGAATAGCATGCCGTTCTTCAATATAAATTTAGGGTCAGCAGTGAGGCGAGAAATTAATCAAGGCAACACACAGAGTAGTATGTTTCAAAGCCAGAACCAAACCAAGTAGAAGAGACCTGTTGAAGTGTTTATTCTCTAATGCCCCGTCTACATAGGGGTGAATTGGGATGCAAATTGGGCCTTGCGGCAACTTGTGTGACTTCGCTTTGAAATCGCTTTGATTTTTAAAACTAAATCGCCCCTATGTAGGGACAGCTGCAACCAGTTGCAGAATCCTACAACTAATCGCAGCGGCAAAAATTGCCCCACACACATGCAAATTCATGTGCAATTTCAGATATGCCAGATCGCAGGTGAAATAACCCAAATCGCATGTGAAAAAACTCAGTTGATGCAATTTCAAATGGAATCGCACATACTTCTACAAGCATTCACATATGTGTAGGGCTAGCCACGACAATTTGTAGACCTCTGTTACTGTCCAAGACTAATCACAGGAGGTCATGCAAATTTCGGAAATATCTGAAATTCGCATGTGATTGCCGGTATGTTTAAAGTATATGTTTCAAGTATATTAAGATTTTGTAATTATAAATTGATTTTTTCTACATTTTTTTAAATCGTCGCAAGTACACCTCAAAAAATATTTTCGGTCTCCCTCCATTTTCTTATAACTTGAAGTGATCCAAATCGCACATCTGCTGCAAATCCAGACCTGCGATTTCACATCAGTTTGCAGCTGAAATTGCACATGTGTAGGATTAAAACTCAAATCGCAGAGCATTATTCATGAAATCGCACAAGTTCCCCACCGATTTGCACAGGATTTCTACGATTTCATATGCGAATGATCGCAAGTGCCAGATTTGCACCAGTTTTTTAATTCGCCCCTGTGTAGACGGGGCATTAAATACTAGACAGATTACACTGGGATGTTTGTGATAGTGGCTGGAAGAAAGGTAGTTAGGCCCCCAAGCCGGCAGGGCTTGTGGCAGATGCATTCCTGAATAAAACCCTAAATAAATAGTCAAATCAAAGATAGACTTTTACAATCTCATGTAATTAGCCATGTGTTTTACAGGATTCCATGAAATAAGTCTTCATTATTCCCAACTAAAAAGCTTACTACATATGGGCACATCTTATCTTATACTTATACTTTACCTTAGAGTTATTTTGACCTCCTGTAAACTGTGGTGTACAGCATGGTACTCTCAGCAAAGTATTAAAACCTCACCTTCATGATTTTTATAGATTTTGTACTTATATTTTAACCATGTGTTGCCCCTATTAGTAAAACTCTAACTGTCTTCATGAACGATAACAGCTGGAAGAGATGGAATACAATTCCATAAGCTTGTCGACCCATCTGTCGAACCTCAAGAAGCTGTACCTTTTTCAACAAATAAACAATTTTTCAATTCAATAAGGCATTGGTGTTTTACAAATCATTTTCACAAGCTAAGATAAGATCCTTGCAATCCATATGATATACGTGTAGAGCGATTTCTATGAAAAGAGGTAGAAAAGAGGGGTTTCTTTGTGTCACATGTTCTCAGAATCTGGGGTCTCCCCATCTACTTTGTTGGTCTCTACAGGTCCGTTGACCCTGTCTGGATTTATATATCGTTTGTGAAGGTATCTGGGGTGAAAATGTGATTTTGAAGCCTTTTTTCAATTTGGAACTCTACACTCTATTTATAGCTTGGGAAAGCCCCTGTGAGACACTATGTCATTTCCCACATCCTTTCAGGAGGACCTAACTACATGCAGAGGACTGGGAGAGTGAAGAAGAGGGGAGGGAGAGGGTGGGGGTATTGGAGAGAGGGAGGGGATGGAGAGGGTGTAGGAGGGGAAGAGTTAAGAAAAGGGAGGGTGGGGAAATAGGAGAGAGGGATCGAGGGGAGGAAAAGAACAGGGGGAAAGAGGCGAGGGAGAGGATGTAGGGGAAGGGAGAGAGGGGAGGGGGAGCAGGAGGAAGAGGGGAGGGAGACGGGGGGGTGATCGGAGATGGGGTTGGGAGAGAAAAACAGGTATGAAAGACAGAGAAGAGAGGCAGGGAAACGAGGGAGAGGGGGAAGTGTGGGGATGTGGAGAGAGAGGGTGATCGTCCAGAGGACGGGTACTTTGCTAGTCTTTTATAAAAATGTTGCTAAATATTTGTATGTCTGAATTGCATTGAATGCATTCGAGCATGCACTGTAATACAAAAAGTTATGATAATAACACTTCTTCTTCATCCGTTCTTCCATATTCTTCAGTATATGATATGGTCAATTCTCATGAAATGGGGGCAGAAGTAAATTTTGTCAACCTACTCAAAATTCAGGAAACTTGTGTAGGTTGATGGATAGGGTAGTTGGGGAATCTTACCTGAATATCGCTACTGGATTGGATGAATATTTCTCTCTAAGCATCAATAGTGTTGTGAATCTTGCCTATGTTCTTTCCAGTGAGATGATTTGCCAGTGTTGCACTTTCTGTGTATCGAGTCTGGATCTCTTCCAGGCTTAAATACTATCGATATTTAATAATAATATATTCGTGATCGTATAGGTTACTTCTCTGAATAAATATTAATCATATCTCTTGCAAAGGTAGTGGAGGAAAGAACTACGTCCATGTCAAAGGCCTAGGGTGGATAATATTCTGTTTAAAAACGCTTCTCCGGACAGAATAACATTATAGAGAAAGTACTTTATAAGTCCAGTTTATTTCTTTAAATCCCTGAGGTGAGGTTGAGGTCCTTGTTCCCCAACCTGACAATACATGAAGCTCAATGCAAAGGTCATGAATATTATAGCAAGTAACATAAGGTGTGTACAATATGAATCAGGAATATGTAAATAAATACAATGAGTAAATAAGTATAAACTTCATCATAAATTAGAGTAATATATAACATAAGAGATGGTCGAAGTCTGGAAGCTCTATCATTAACCAATAATTAGTTATAACATAATGAACTAATATAAGCAGAGAATAGCAGCATTTTTTGATATGTAGCCCCTGGTGGCAGCCGGAGATATCACAGAGGTTTCCCGGACTTTTCCTGGAGATTATTCCAGTGATTTCCCAGAGGTAATTCCGGAGATTATCCGGACATATTCCGGCCGTTATCCAGACATATTCCGGAGATTATCCGGACATATTTCGGCCGTTATCCAGACATATTCCAGAGGTTTCCTAGAGCTTCATAGAGTCATAACACATTCGTTACACTGGGTCAGCGTGGCCTGCCCCTCTCTCAGATCTTGTGTCTTCTTTCTGCCTCTTGTGCTGCTCTTCTATTCTAGTAGAAGAATGGCTGAAACCACTGTTTGTCTAGTTCCAAGCTGTGTGGCTACTTATCATGCGTTTAGGCATGTTGAAGGGGTGAAGGACAAGATTTGAGGAGAGGAAGATTTATTCATAACCTTTCCCTCTGATATTGACCGCTGGAGTGAGGATGATGCATGTTCGAGAGTTCTCACTCCTGGGCATGATCAATGTGCCCCCATTCTGGAAATGGGAGACACATTAATTAGATTAATACAATAATCTAATCTTACATTGTATGACACTTGTTGTAATATATAGGATATATTTATTGTGATGAATGTAGTTATAAATATACTGTCATGGCACCTGAAAGACCTGTTTACCCGTTGCTGTGCGACAAGGCCTAACATCAGAGTGAACCTGGCTGTCATACCGTATAGACGAAAACATTTTTTTCTTTTTTTTTCTTGCCATTTGTGCCAGTTTCTGTTTCTTGTAGTGTTTTGTTTGGGGCTTAACGAGCCTACCCGACAGGATATAAAATAAAAGTCCTGAGAAGCCCTCCTGCCTCGTGTCTTGTCTATTAAGTATATTTATGGGAATAAAAAACTGTTATTATGATTATTATTAAAATGAATAAAAATCTTGAATTACAAAATTTGTGCAGGCAATGAAGAGGTAGCCTGCCCGTGGAACAAGCTGTACTTCAGACCTTCCTCGGTCCATCTGTCAACAGTTTGGCGGTGATCTCGCGATGGCAAACAACCAGCACCAGGCCTGGGCACTGGCTGCTATGAGGTAACGCCTTTCATTCCTTAAATGGGTCAGATTTCCAGAAAATGTATAATTGACATTCACCAATTCTCTGAAATAACCCAAATCTCAGATGAAAATAAAGTCCAAAATACAGTTCAACCTAACCAAACACATAGCTAGAATCAATGTAATGCTGAATATACTTGAATTTATCTAGTATTGACCAAATCGCAGCCTAATTTAGCCTAAATTACTAAATGTGTAGAGCTGCCAATTGTACATTTTCTAAAATTCTGACCCAAATACTAACGTTAGTGAATGACTTGACCATGACCTGTAGGAGGTCTTTTTCAAATAACTCGGAAAATTAATGCACTGTCATCTTAGGTCAAATTAAAACATTTCAAGGGCACATTATTCCCTGTCAATTGATATCAGTCACTTGATTCTAAATTAAGTGAATTCTTTTTTATTGGTTAATTTTATCTGTTTTTACTTTTTAAAAACTAAAATCTCTCAGTTGTGTCACAACTATGAATGGGTCATCTTCATTAATATGGTTACAAAATTGAAATAATACTGTAGATGGTCTTTCTTAACTAGTCAATTGGTAGCTACACCTTAACTCCTAAGTTCTATAAGACGGCAATCCCAGGAAGACCTGGCATCATTGTTTATGTCAGAGTTAATCCACCATTATGAAGTTTTAGTAGTAAATGTTAGATGTTAAATGTTTAGTAGTAACAGGTCAACTCTAATATGGAACAACGAATACTTTGTGTGAACATCTTAATGTATAACACTCACACCACCAGTTTATGTACTATTAATTTGAGAGCAAGTATTGTAATGATTTAAGCCATGTTCTAGAACACTGTAAATAATTTGTAACATGACCATAATAGTAGAGAGCTGACAGCCTTCATCGAATGCTGCAGTATTGTTCTCTACTACAACCAAGATGGTAAAATAGCACGAGGGGCAAGAATACCTCCCATTTGCCGGAGACATTCCCTTGACTGCAGTCACTGACTGAAATAAAATGTTTTTCTATTCTATTCTATTCTATTCTAAATGTTACTTCATTGTTCTGTCTGTAGCTGATTCTAAGAGTAGTAGTTTTTGATTGAAATAGAATTGTGACGGAGTGTAGTCTTCGAGTCATGATATTAATAGATTGAAAAATGGGCACCACATGAAAACTTCCCAAAGCCCTCATTGCATTTTTTGTAACTATTGTTTAAATTTGTTTATTGGCCAAAACAAAATTATAATAACATCAGCAATAAAGAATGTTTTAATTGAATCGAATTAAATGTGTAATGACAGCCGGAGGTCTACATTTGGGGGCAACACTATATGGTTGGGCGCCCAGCAGGCATCAAGTTCAGCGCCTTTACGCTGGGTGGGTGGAACAGACGTGGATGTAGCACTATTCCAGTCTGAGGCACCTTCCCCAACTTTCTACTACCCTGCCTGTCTCCAGTTGAACGATGGTTCTGATCTAATATTTGGCTTCGTGTGTGGCATGGACGCACAATTCATTTGTGAAAGGCCTCTTGGTAAGAGTGTTTTTTTCATCTCTTTTCCTCTATCATAATAAGGTCAAATCTCTAGCAAATGTGATGTGTTGCAGGAAGTTGCAAAGAAATTATATTTTTCAAATGTTTTTCACAGGATCTCTTGCTCAGAGTATTTTTATCATTGGTGTGTTTAGTACTGCTTATAGCAGGAATAAATTTACCAAATTTTAACGCTGCATATTGAATGTATTTATGCATCTGAGGTTATCCTAAGGAGTATATATACTCCTTAGGATAACCTATAGATGTGTTTTAGGAAAATGTTAAGTTGCTTAATCTGCCTAATGTTGAGTTGCTTAATCTGCCTAATGTTGAGTTGCTTAATCCGCCTAATGCTGAGTTGCTTAATCCGCCTAATGTTGAGTTGCTTAATCCGCCTAATGTTGAGTTGCTTAATCTGCCTAATGTTGAGTTGCTTAATCCGCCTAATGTTGAGTTGCTTAACCTGCCTAATGTTGAGTTGCTTAATCTGCCTAATGTTGAGTTGCTTAATCTGCCTAATGTTGAGTTGCTTAATCCGCCTAATGTTGAGTTGCTTAATCTGCCTAATGTTGAGTTGCTTAATCTGCCTAATGTTGAGTTGCTTAATCTGCCTAATGCTGAGTTGCTTAATCTGCCTAATGTTGAGTTGCTTAATCTGCCTAATGTTGAGTTGCTTAATCCGCCTAATGTTGAGTTGCTTAATCTGCCTAATGTTGAGTTGCTTAATCTGCCTAATGTTGAGTTGCTTAATCTGCCTAATGTTGAGTTGCTTAATCCGCCTAATGTTGAGTTGCTTAATCCGCCTAATGTTGAGTTGCTTAATCTGCCTAATGTTGAGTTGCTTAATCTGCCTAATGTTGAGTTGCTTAATCTGCCTAATGTTGAGTTGCTTAATCTGCCTAATGTTGAGTTGCTGTCTCTATATCATATTACAGGTGTGAGGCGGGTGTATGGGGACGTGTGCTTCTGGAAGGGACCCACAGCCATGAACTTCACTGAGTCTCAGGATTACTGTGAGGGTCAGGGTGGTCACCTGGCCAAGCTGGAGAACCGGGAGGAGCTCTGGCTCGCTCAACCCAGCGGGTGAGTTTGCCTGGGATTTCTTCTTTTTTTTTCTCTATATTTTAATATTTTATTCAGCTACTACATCATGTATCAAGTACAATGTATCAGTCAGTGCTGATGTTATATTATTATATATAATGTAAGGAAGAAAGCAAGTGGACATGGCGACTTCTCAATGTTAACTGTTTATTCATCAGTAATCGTGGGCGTGACCCACATGACCAAGCACGCATGTGTGGGCTTGCATATCCCAAATAGTAGGGGGGCTCCTACCCAAGATATATGAAGGGGGAGTATACTACTCATAATAGGTTTTAATATACAAGCATACTTATATAGCACTGATAAAAAAGACAAATGATTTTAACAGAATCAGATATTCAAATTTCAGGTGATAATTCTCAAAGCATACAGACATTAAAATAATTAAATTAAGATGCCACCTCTCTACTGATAAAGGGCAAATGTGCTTGAAACGTCAGACCCCTCAATAAACAAACATAGAACTTATACCCCCGTCCCTGTTCTTAACCTATTCCAGGTCAAATTCACATCTTGAGAATTGGATTAAGAACCATTCTAATAATTTCAACAAGCCCCTATTTTGAAACAAAATTACTTTCCTATTCCTATTGACCACCTGATGAAGCCCAAACCACAGGGCGAAAGCTTGTGTTAAATAAAATAACAACCACAACATCTCGGGTTTATTCCTACCCCCGACCACGACCACCAACTCCCACACCGGCTTTACCGATATACCACGATCATCCCCCCACCCACTTACTTACTTTCCTATTTAAACACACATCTATTTGTTATAGTGTAGTAAACAACTCTGATAAACAGGAAATATAACAAAGATTTTTTTGTACAGGACTTTTATTGTTATCTTGAAAATCTTCAGTGTCTATATAGATGTAGATAGCACTATAAGAAAAGGTAGAAAAGGAAAATCGAAAAATCTGGATGCGGAGACGTAAGGTCGTCTTTAATTCATATATATATATATACGGGGTGCAATAAAAATATTTCTATCATATAAATACGATAAAAATGAAGTTGTACAAAATAGCGTAACCTCAGCTGGTTGTTGATGTGCTTTGTGGAAATCCAAAGGCACTTGTTTAAGTTGATAATTTTATAATTCTATGTAGGCTAACAATGAAATTAACAACTTAGACAAACCCCTTGGGTCTCCATGAAGCACGTCAACAAATCCATAGTCATAGATCTAGCCCCAGGTCTAATATAGCAATAAACAGTGAGGATTTTAGCGTGAGAACAGTCTGTAGGCCCAGGGACGTCCCAAGACCATAGGCCGAGAGACGTTACTGGGCCTACAGACCATTCGAACATATTCTAAATCTAAACACATTTAAACAAATTTGTTAAAAATGTTTAATAACAAAACTATACTAAATAATGATGATAAAAATAGAAAAGAATGGTTATTTAATAAAATAAGTTGTTGGGGCTCCACTAGAACTAAATTATCCCTATAGGCTTGATCATGTGTTTCAGGAAATTGAGTCATAAGTCGCAAAAATAGATTTTGAGATATAATCATATTTGAATAGATGAGATCAAGCCGATTCTAATGGTAGTAAACATGAAGGACATCTAAGTAGTGTTTCTATATTATAAGTTTGATATCGTTAGCTTTTAATAAAGAATATGTTTATATTTTTGGGTGGATAATTACTAATAAAGTCCAGGTCTACATATACTCCATAAAATGACCTTAGAACTGTATAGATATATTTAATACATTGTATTGAAATTTCGTACAAGTATTAACATTACTAGCAGCATTAAGTACCCCAAAAATGAGAATATTCCAACAAAGATATCTTCTGAATAAATCACTTTGAATAATATCCATTTTGCGACTTATGACTCATTTTCCTGAAACACATTACATTTGAATGAATTCTTTTCTAGGGTGATGACAAGTGGGACAACTGCACCAGAAGTGGATAGTGACTTGTTCACGTGGTATGATGGATCGCCCGTCACCTCTGTTTACATCGCCCCCAACCTATTCTATCTATACACCTCTCCACAGGTGGTCACCTTCACCGGGGACAGCTTCAAAGTGTCCAGAGTACAGGACTCTAACAGAGATTACAAGCCACTTTGTGAAAAGGACAGTAAGTTATTTGTGATCCTTTTGGGGAAAATCAGTCATAAGTCACAATGAGGTTCCATTGATTGTAAACAATCAAGGAATGAAGGACATTTTATTTTTATTTTTGAAAAAAAGGTTTGCCATGTTTCTGGATGGGTAATAACCAGTAAAGTAACTAAAGATACTCCATACAAAGGCCTTCAGAACGCATGGATGTATTTAATACAATGTCCTGAAATTTGGTTCAGATGTATCTATAGTGATTTACGCATAGTGCGTATTTCACTAGTGATTTACATGGGGTTGTCATGGCAACTAATATGATTGTTTTACTAAGATTACCGGTAAAATTCAAATTCATGCCTAGATTTGTTTCTATTTTTATGATTGAAAGCATGTATGATAAATCTGTTAACTAACTCATTGGATTTAGTCGCTTAGAATATTGCGTTTGTTGCTATGCAACTCATGCAATATTCACACTCCTTCGACCGATTCGTTAGTTAACCTGTATATAAGTACTCAACCCTCAAAAAATCAGAAAATTCAATAAAGTGATCTTTTAAAAAAACACTTGGAAAAATATCAAATTTGCAAATTGTGACTCATTTTATTGGAACTCATCACAATTTGTTTGTCATAGGTGCTTTTAGATGGGTAGAGAAACAAAATGTGATGTGTTTCAGGAAAATGAGTGACAACAAAAATGGATTTTGAGATCGTGTTGTGAACCTGTCACCACAACGATTACAGTGAATCAGGCCTCACCCAAACTTAAGTGCAATTTTGACTTGGCAAAGTAAATCCAAACACAGTTCTGTTAGTATCACCAGTTTATTCACCTTTTGGACGACCCTGTGACACCAGCGGTGTGCAGTAGTCAGTCATCAATGTCACAGACATAAGGAGACTCACCATTGAAGGCAAGTAGTACAAAAGGGTAGTAGATGAGTAATATGGCAGGATGATCTAATGTATAAGACAGGTTACAATAGCAATGTAGTATTAAACAGATAACAGGTATAACATATAATATGAAGAGCATTGCTTCTGTCAGGAAACTGAGTGACAAAAAAAAGGATGGTGTGATAGTATTATATTTGAAAAGATGAGATCAAGCTGATTCCAATGAAAGTAAAAAGGTTTGCATTATTTCTGGATCGGCATTTAAAGTAAGTAACTATTAAAGCAGTACAGTAACTAAATATACTCCATAGGATGACCTCCAAGGGTATACGTAATGCAATGGCCTGAGATTTGGTACATAGATAGATTGATGAAACTAAAGGGGCCAAAAATTAGAACATTTCAATAAGAAATGTGAAAAAAAAACTTTATACAAATATATACAGTGAACCATGTAGGGAAAGGCGTTCGACCTCTCTACTGAACTAGCTCAATAACAACATCAACAATTCACGAACACAACCTATATAATACCTCTGGGTCAGATTTTTAGAAAATGTAGAATTTCCCTTCACTAATCCTCTCAAATAACCCACATTTAAGACAAAAATCAGGCTAAAAGTACAGTTCAACATAACCTAACAGATGTTGTTTGAATCAAGGCAGTACTAAATATACTCACATATATCTAGTGTTGATGATTTTTCAGTATAAATTAGCAGAATTTACTAAATGTGTAAAGCTGCCAATTGTACTTTTTTTTAAAAATTTGACCCATTTTTACTTTAAACATTCGTCAATAAAATCAAAATACATAATTGATTATGAAAGCACTGCGTCCTCTCAGCTGTACATACATACAGCCCAGTCTAGTAACCATTCACGTATATGGGTCAGATTTTCAGAAAAAATACAATTGGCCTTCACCAGTCCTCTCAAATAACACTCATTTAAGACAGAAATGAGCTTCAAAATGCTGTTTAACATAATAGAACTGATACTTTAAATTAATGCGATACAAAATATACTCAGATACACCCAACATTTATCATAATTATTTTCAGCAGAATTTAGCAGAAATGACTAAATATGTCAACCTGTTAATTTAAAACTTTCTGAAAATCTGACCCATATGTAGTAGCTAGCTATAGGGATGATGGTTAGGCCACGGTTCCTCTGTTTGACTCAGTCATGCTTCAGTAGCCCATGAATAAGTGAGATCCTGGTGGTCACTCACCGCCACACCTGACTGCACCCTGTCACATTCCATGTTAAACTATTCATACCCATTGGGTCAATAAGTCAGGATACACATAACAATGTTAAACTTTTGGAAATTTGATGTGCATTTAAAGTATGGATGCCCAGAATATTCTCTTAGTTTTTCAAAAGAAATGCTATGAAAATATGAAAAAATATATTTTTAAACAAGAAGATAAATTGGAAATAAATCAAACAACTATAACGTGGGTAACACGATGAGATCGCACGAGAACTTACACACCCATGGATGCCATCATCTTGGATTCCTTCCTCAAGTGTAGATCAAAGTTTTGGTGAAAGAAACACATGAAAAGATTTATTGCCACTTCATTTAGCTATTTGGAGATGTCTTCATTATTGAAGTATGTTGAAATATGTACAAACACAATCTAACAACTTCTCAGCAAATCCTGACTTTTGTACTGACATGACTGACTTCTGGATCAGGGCCTCAGAAAATGTACAATTGGAATCTCTACACATTTATTAAAGCTGCTTAAATCTCAACTATTACAACAAATTATGACTTGCATGATTCAGCTGCTGTTATATGTGATGTGTTTCAGGAAAATGAGTCATAAGTCGCAAAATGGATATATTTCAAAGTGATTTATTCATGAGATATCTTTATTGGAATATTCTAATCTTTAGGGTACTTAATGCTGCTAGTAATATTAGTATATGTACGAAATTTCAGGGCAATGTATTAAATATATCTATGCATTTCTATGGTCATCTTTTGGAGTACATTTAGGTACTTTATTAGTAATTATCCACCCAAAAATATCAATAACTCTTTTTTCCAAAACTAAAGATATCGAATTTATGGTATAGAAACACTACTCAGATGTCCTTGATGTTTACTACCATTAGAATAGGCTTGAGCTCATCTATTCAAATATGATAATATCTCAAAATCCATGTTTGCGACTAGTGACTCATTTTCTTAAAACGGATCACATATGTTCATTCATACAAAAATTTGTAGTACCGTCGTCGAGAGAAAACTGCCACCAGTGAGCAATAATAGGTCACCATATGTGATGTGTTTCAGGAAAATGAGTCATAAGTCGCAAAATTGATATTTTTCAAAGTGTTTTTTTTCACAATATCTCATTATTGGAATGTTCTAATTCTTGGTGGGTTGATCACTTATAGCTATATAAATTGAGGTATCAAATATCAGGACAATCTATGTAATATATCCTTTCGTTTTGAAGGTCCTCATATGGATTACATTTACTTATTTTACTGTTTATTGACCCCCAGGAATATTGGAAACATTTTTTTCAAAAACGAAAATATCAAACTTAAAATCTAGAAATATTTATTAGATTATTAGACTGTTTACTATCATTAGAATCAGCTTGATCTCATCTTTTCAAATATGGTGAAATCTCAAAATCTATTTTTTGCGACTTATGACTCATTTTCCTAAAACACATCTCATATACAAATGAAGACGTTTTAACAGTCCTGTAGTAAAACCAACTGGACAAAATCCTCAAACATTTTGGTCAAATGACCTTTACATGGGTTGGAAAAAAAGCAATGAATAAATATTATGTAATTGGCCTTTAATACAATAAAAAAAAATATTTTAAGTTTTTGACAACATGAGCTGACAGTGCAGCTTTAAATTCTGCTAAACTAGGCTGAAAAAGGATAAATACTGGGCATATCTCAGATTATCTGAGTATATTTGGAAATGGTTTGGTCCAAAATATCTGCTCCGTTATGTTGAACTGTGTTTTTTCAACTTCTTTTAGTCTTAAATCTTATTTAAGAATATTTGTGAAGGTGAATTGTACATTTGTAATCCGTTTTAGGAAAATGAGTCATAAGTCGCGAAATGTGGATTTTGAGATATCATCATATTTGAAAAGAGGAGTCCAAGCCGATTCCAATGATAGTAAACACTAGGACACCACATATATATTTCTATATTTTAGGTTTGATATTTTCATTTTTGAAAAAAAAAGTTTGCAAGTTTCTGGATGGGTAATTACCAGTAAAGTAACTAAATATACTCCATACAAAGGTCTTCAAAAGGCAGGGATATATTTAATACAACATCCCGAAATTTGTTGCATGAATTTATATGACTATAAGTGCTAAACCCTCTAAAAATCAGAACATTTCAATAAAGCGATCTTGTAAAAAAATCACTTTGAAAAATATCAATTTTGTGACTTATGACTCATTTTTTTTGGAACACATCACATTTGCTAGTGACTTGATCCATCTATGTTCTGTACTGCCAGTTTCAGGTACACCAACTATCTACAGTAAAGAGCTGCTCAATGACACAGTGAGTTTCACCACAGCTAGAGGCTACTTATTCACTGATGGTACAATACAGCGGGTCTACAACTGCTCAGATCCAGGCCTTCTAACCAACATCAATGCCCTCCAGACTATACGTGAGTGCTCATCTCATTGTCATTAATTGATTCTTCATTCAGCTAGTTTTGATAAAATAATGACATTTAATACTTTTTGTGCTACTCGCAAGTAAATGTTTTAAAAAAAGGATTGCAATAGTTAGATGAAGCATAAGAGAACTTACCTGTACGATTGCTGGTACAGAAAGAAAATTCTATCTTTTCTGCGAGAAAAAGAATGTTACAAAATAATTTCCATATTTCCTGACGGGCCTTGGGGTTTATTTTCAAACAAATGCCTGAGACACCAAATCTCGGGAAATTAATCCCATAAAAGCCCAAACACAACATAGGAAACTTAGATTAATATATAGATTTATATTCCAGCAAAATGTATACAGTAAACACTGTGTAGTCTGTAGTTAGGTTATGTGAGGCATTGATTAATTGGGATTAATAAGCCAAAGGCAAATCTACAAATTGTGGGTTTTACTCCATATCCACACATGCTCAGTTTGTAAGGTGCTGATCAGGGGTGAAGTTTGTTGGTATGAACTGCACATGTGATCAGTGCGGGGTTTCATGTTTACACATGGTTAACTAACACATTCTGGTTGGTGAAGAAGGCATGCACTCTTCACATTGTCTCAAACTGCCTGGAGCAAAAGTTTTGGCTAAACAAGGTAGATCTACTTATAAGAGATAGAACTAGGATAATTCTAGTGTGTAATAGCAGTAAATGACACTCTGTACATATTCAAACAGATTAGATGTCCACACGATCAGAAAACCTTGTATCCACAATAAGCGTTGGTGTTTTTGTGGATTTCTGTCTCAGCCAGTTTGAACCGTCCATCCTGTAATTTGCTATAATAACAGCGCATATAACATGTACAAGGTGTTTCCTTCAGGTGGTGTGAATGGTGGAACTTGGCGCCACCTGGAGTAGAGCACTGATAGTGTGGACATACTGCTGCACCCTCTGAAGTTTATGAATAAGATCATGGTCTATATAGGGTGTGTTGCGGTGGGATCACTACAATATATAAATTACTGCCAAATAATTGATAAATAAATGCAGACGAGGTCAATGATAGTTGCCAACTTTCTGCTTGCAGGTAGTCTGTACTTTTATTCAAGCACAAAAGAAAAAGAGTAAAAACAAAATCTGAGTGAATTTTGCTCCCGACTAGTCTTGCACACGGCTTGGGCCTCACTGGCTAGATATTCGGACCCAACAACAAGCTTTCAAATTCCGCGGGGAAAGTGTCTGAACTCTGGTGACCTGGGCATGTGATTTCCTGTTCCGGTCAGACCCGCCTTGGATGTAAATTATAAACATATTCCATGAATATACACCATGGCCTTTTGGACTAAACAAAATAGACCCCTCACTTGTTTTGCCCTTTGACATGTGTTTAATGTATATGTGTGACAGAAAGTGAACCTTTGTTTTGGTGCAAATTCTCTATTTCGTTTTTCTTGCCATCTGTTTAAGAATATGATGGAGTTATTTTCTACCAACTGCTGATGAACTATACCCTTAGTTTGACAAGTAGACTTCGGAGTATGGAAATGAATAAACCTTAAGGTCCGATTCCACTGGTTCGCTTATATATGTGCTCATGGCTCGCTCTTGCTGCGCTTGTTTATAGTGCGCTTATCATTCGCTCTTCATCCGCTAATATTTTTAGCGCAATACAAGCACAGAGCGATTCTACTGGTGCGCTTGTTTCCTATATGAAATCAATAGCAAATGCGTTTGTGCGCTCTCACTGGGCTCTTGGTCCGCTTGTTTAACAGGCAGAAGAGCGTCATGTAGTTGCGCTCATATCAAACACAACAAATAAGAGCGCAACGTCCTGCGCTCTCCCAAAGAAGCGCACATTGCGGTTTTTAAGAGCGTATAGAGAGCGTAGTTACCAAATCTATTAGACCGCTCTGACTTCGCTTGTTATGCGCTCAAGATAATAAAAAAGAGCGGGCCATGAGCGGACCTAAAGAGCGAGCCAGTGGAAACGCAGCCTTAGAGTTGTTTTTCTGACTTTCTTTTTTATTTGTCTAAGAGCCAACGTTTCAACTGAGCCAGTTAGTCTTCATCAGGGCAGACAAAAAGAAGAAGTGGAGTATAGCAGTGTAGCGCAGCTATTTATACTCCCTGGTGATGCATTATGGGAAATGTTTAACATAGAGTTAGGCAAATGAGTAATGAGTAAGTTTAGTATTTTGTGCCAGTTATATTCTGGAGGTAGTTTAGTACTTAGTCCGTTTCTGTTGCAGATCGAGTTGAATGATTATTAAAAGAGTTCATTCTAGCCCTATATTATTTTTTTTTTAAAAATTTTGTTTAAGAATATATGTGACATACAATCAACAAATTATAAACATAATAATAATATACAATAAG
This sequence comes from Sthenelais limicola, assembly GCA_942159475.1. Lineage (NCBI taxonomy): Eukaryota > Metazoa > Annelida > Polychaeta > Phyllodocida > Sigalionidae > Sthenelais > Sthenelais limicola. The sequence continues at coordinate 124,335,063 of OW804098.1, read as the reverse complement.
TTTATGTCTTTACAATTTTCCTACCTTATAAACGTTTTTCAAGAAAAAAAAATTGATTTTGAGATACCAGCTATTACAGTCTATTCCAAAAAAGTTAAATCTTTAAAGAAAAATCGATATTTCTATGTATGAAACACAAATATATTCAATACACAGTCTTGAAATTTGGTGCACCTGTGAATGTCAGTCTTGGGAGCTCAGGGAAATTCCATTAATAATTACTCAGTCATTATAGGGAGTTGTCTCACTATGGGGGCTGATGTATAATTAACAATAATGGTTTGTGTAGAGTCTAGTTGATCGTGATGAGTCTAGTTGATCTCGCTAGATGTATAATAATAACTCTAGTAGAGCAACAGTCAAGTTGGAGAGCTGAATAAGCTTTACTGGGTCCAATCTTGTAACACCTCAAACAGTCAATAGGATAAGTACAGGAGCTGGAACATAGTCAGAGCAGGCAGTCAAGTCAGTTAGTCAGTAAGCGTAAGTCCATTATATCAATCAGTCGTAGTCAGAAGAGGTCTTGTTCAGGTCTATGCAAGATCTGGTCTGACTCTACTAAGACCTGGGGGCCTTTATTTAAGAAATAATTCCTGAGTTTTTTTCTGCTGAGGGAAGTTAAGACCTCAGGCTACAATACCCGTGAGCAAAAAAAACTCGGGAATTATTGCTTTTAGATGTGATTTGATGAGATTCACTTCATGGGAGAGAACAAAAGATAGACAAACCTTCTTTATTCCGTTGAAAAACATCAGCACACGCCATGAGAGTCACCACACTGTTTACGTGACCTGACCCGGAAGTCCGTGCATGGATCTTGGCCGCCCACTTTCCACTGTGGCTGAGCGCACGCTCTCCATGCTGGTTATCATGTATAGGGAGGGGAGGGCTAATTTTATGTTTCGCACAATATTGTATTTTCATTCAATGGTTATTGAATATGTGGAAATGAAGCCTCTACTGATTTCAAATCCCAGAGGAAAGGGTTTAACCAACATAAGGTGTGCTGCCCCCACCAATATCTAAAGGATAGGACTTTGCATCTCCCCTATGAACACATAATGAATGGTCCTCCCTGCAAAAACACTCACTAGTCACAGCGTCACTTCCCCGCTCCAATGCAAGGCCTGTGTGACCTGCGTGTTTCTGACCCGACCTAGATAGAGCCACTATGTTACTACCAATTCTCATAGCGCTGGGGTTATGGCACTGGACTGCAGAGGAGAAGGTTGAACGTTCAAGGCTAGGCCTGCGCCGGCTATGTTTTTTCATCCTCTACTTGTTGGCTGGCCGGCGGAAGTGACAGGGAACTATAGAACCCGGCCGACCAGTGATCCCTCGAGACAGAAGTCGTAGGCAGGGTTCTATAGAGAAAAAAAAACCTCCCAGAATCTCATCAAATCGGTTCTAAATATAATTAATATTTCGCATTCATACTGGGCCTCACTGCAATGTTCTAGAACATTCTAGCAAACCCCTAGTAGCATTGTATTAGAATTACTTGCTATAGAAGGATAGGAAGGGGGCTTGCATCAGCCTGGAAATCCAAGGAGGAGCTCTGGAGGAGGAGCAGATCTGGCGCAATACCCTGACTCATGTCATCATGAGGGGGGCAATGCCTCAGACTGTGTCCTATTGCTACTCACTTGTTTCTGACACCCCACTTATGATTTCTGCCTCTGGCACCCAACATATAAGATATTATATTTATACCTATATATGTAACCTTAACGAGAAAAATCACACTAGTACATAGTACGAGAAATATGTAACGTAACAAGCTTACCGAAAGTATTATTGTTATTATAATTATTCTTACCATCACTGTAACCCTACTCAAAGTGCAAAGAGTAAGGATATATCTTTTTGAATTGTTTTACATCACTGCTAACATAATATTATATTTTGAGTATGTAACCCTCGAAAGTGAAGTTACACTGAATACAAAGTACGAGAAATGTGTCTAATAACCTCTAAGACTTTACTAGGTTCTTTAAATACCTACCCTTAGTACAAAGGGTCATATACACATATTGTCATACAACAATTTATCCGATATGTTATATTTTTTTATTATTAGATTAGAAACACCCTATAAATAGATTAGAATAATCTTTCTAAAAGGGTAACTTTAGGATAAACTGGGATTTAACAAACCCCGACATACATATTATACCCAATATGATCATCTCTGCATATTCATGTAACTGTTGATGATAAATAAACGTATTTCTCAATTCAATTAATTAATATAGTGTAACACAATATTCTAATGGCTCCTGTCTTGTAATGTGAATACCCTGTAACGCTATACTAAACTATAAGTTCCAGCTAAAATGGCTCTGTATATCCCATTACAGGTCTGGAGGAGAGCACACAGATGGTGAGAGCAGGGTGGTACAAACCCATCCCTCTCCTCATCCCACCAGTATACAGCAACAACCCGGCCGATTGTACCGACATCACCCAGGCATTCATAAGCCTCAGAAGGCTACAGCTGCAGTACAAGACCCAAGTTAACACCACCAGCCCCTTCACTGTACCTGTGGTAGCAGGCTTCAGCAGTGACTACATCACAGTAGCCACCACCACAGCCACCATGGAGCCGGTGCCAGGACCAGGCGGTGGCAGCGGGTGGTTAAAGAGATCCCATACATGTGACCTGTATTCTACCCATGGCAGTGAATACAGGGAGTACAGGTATGAGTGCAGGTGTGATGTGGTGCCCTGCTATGTCACCCTCACACTACGCCCTGCACCAGCATATACAGGGCCGCTTCATGTATGTGCCTTCTCTGTTAACCTTCCCAACAACTGAGTGAGCCCAAAATACTATGCAAAGTAGATATTTGGATATGAGATTAATAGCACCTCGGGCACCATAAGATCTTGCCAGACATTTGTAATTGGAAGCAACAAGTTCTACTCACTGCCTTCCCAACAATTGAGTGAGCCCACTTTGTTAAGGAATCTTGAGCTAAACCCAAAATATAAAGCAGAAATTTGATATGAGACTATGGAGACATAGGATAAAGTCACACTGATTGTATATTACCACCACAATTGTTCTTGTTTTAAATGTGTCTAATAGTGAGTGGACGCGGCACTCCAAATTGCCCTTGGCCTACTCAAATTAACTGATACAATAGAAATCCATATATACCTAAATATTCCACCACTGGAATCAAGAAGGAATAGTCACCTATTAGAAAGTGCTTACATTTACTAAAAAAAAACTGAGCATGTTGACTAAAGAAATATTTATCTCGGAAGTCTAAAAAGGGAAGAAACTAAAAATACCCCGCCCCAACACTAAAATGTTCAAGAAAAGTTATATATGCAAAATACCAGTCCTCTGGAATAAATTGCTTAATGTTAGTCCATTCTGCGTCAGATTTTGGGTATAATTTGAATGCATTATGAGCGTGTATACCATGTTTTTACCGTGGTCTATTGGCACTTTTTTGCTATTGTGATTATACAATTTACCAAAACTAGAAAGGAATTCCGCTCCTACCTAAAACATAGATATTACAAGGCTACTCTATGTACTCATAAGGTGTATAATGCCTAAGAAATTAAGATTGATGTAATGATAGCCCCTCCCCTATCATTAGATTATTAGAATTACTATAAACCTTACTTTAAAGATTTGATGTAAATGTAGGTTAAGAAATCCATACATCTGTAACTATCTCTAGATTGAATCGTGATGTTAGCTTTTATTCCCGTCTTTTGGACGGCCATGTAACATATTGCAACAATGATTGCAAACGCTGTGCTCGAGATTGACCATTAATATTTGTATGAAATGTGATTTAAATACAAGAACTATAGTATTACTCTTAGTAAATAAAGAGTAAAAGCATATAATACAATTCTTAGTAACTAATGAGTAAGATACGAGTGAGTAACTTTATTATCATTCTACAAAGAAAATAACAGCATAACTAAATGGCTTAAAATACAAGGACTAATGGACAATTACGGACTCAGCATTAGCTGTTTTTTATATAAAAACCCTCCAGAAAAACCTAAATACCAGAGGATGTTCTGAGTAAGCCGAAAGTTTTAACTCATGACCACATCATTATATATGTACTTATTCCTCATTATTACTGTTACCCACTCTGTTACCATTTCATTATACTGTAATTTTAAGGACGTCCTGGAAGACCTATGTGTAGAGGTTTTGTAATTGTAAACTGAATAAAAAATTGAATTATCATTATACAACAATAATGCTAAATGACTAATTCTCTTTATATTTTTCTATATAGCATGATCCTCAACTTAACGCCCACCATAGCTAGTCACCCGTAGTACCATGGCATACACTAGAAGACTAGATTATTGTCTGAAGAGTATCACCAGTTTTGTCACATGTAGTCTTTGACTTATAGGACTAGACTTATCAATATTCTGCTGCTCTTGTTGTACTGAGGCTGCACTGGAAACCATAAAATATTGGTTTGAGGCTATATTTAGCTAAATAAAATGGGTTCTGAGGGTACCTGAACTGAACAAAAGGTTAGAACTACAAGTGTGATTCAATGGCACAAGTTTACAGTTAATTTTGTATCCAAGAAGCGGCCGCAGGTCGTGCATTGGATGCAAAATTAAGTGTAAACAAGAGCCATTGAATTACACAAGTAGTTCTTAACCTTGAGTACAGTTCTTTCTCTATACTATGACTTAAATAATAGAAAATCGTCATTCTTACGGTTGTAACATGCAGGCAGAAGCAGTTTGCGACGGCCATGTTTTCCTTAATGTGCCTGGCTGCTGAGTAAGCCCATCTCTGATTTGTCTGACATCATCAATTATGGAGATATAGACCAATCACAGACACGCTTACATTGCGATAATTCTATCTCTTTATACAACGCGTACAGTAATGCACAAACTATTAAATGGACGTATTCTTCCCGCTCAAAGTGAATGACCCATTCAGTCGTAGTATAATACCACCTATAGCTGCTTGCATTTATAATATTATTAATATATTATCAGTATTTTTTTTTATTTTTTTTATTATCATTTTCCTTACATGTCAGGTGATTAAACATAATAAATAACCAATGTTTCTCTCCTGTGTACCCACATACTGGTTTACAGAATGCAAAATAAGACCAAGAAGAGAGAAAGTACCTACAACTAATAGTAATAATCATAGTATATATTGATGTTACCTTTTTAATTCCAAATGTATACCTGGTCAAACCAAACAACTGAATTCATACTAATTAACATTGTAATGAATCCAATGTATTCATAATACCATTTTAAGTGGTATCATACATGTTAAATTCTTAGATTCATTTAAAAATTGTGTTTCAATTACGTTCATATAGGTCCAAAGTAGTGCTTGCAAGAAACACTCATTTGTAAATGTTCCTGCCATTATCGATGCCTCTTACTATAATGAGATTTGTGGTTGCCCCCTATATTTATACTAGCACTTATCTTAAAATCCAATTCACATGATCGTAACACATGATCTAATCAATAGTCTAAATTTTATCATGTTTGTGCATGATATGGTGTACGTGAGCCATTCCCAGGTTGCGCAGATGCACTTAGGATGCGCAGCCCTTGCACGGCCACGGACTACATCCGGATTCAGGGAAAAGTGCAGCCAGTGTAAGCCAGCCTTGCACATCCGGCTGCACTTTGGCTGCACTTTGGCTCGGCTGCACTTTGGTTGCACATCCGGCTGCACTTTGGTTGCACATCTGGCTGCACTTTGGTTGCACATCCGGCAGCACATTTTAGTATGCCTAGGGCAGGTAGGGTATTGCAGGTGGGGCTCAGATTACTTGGGATCAACTTAAATATTTGCTAATTGTTATTATGAAAATTTGTTAGTATAAATGTACTCCTCTACCATTCCCATGAAGTATTGTTTGCCAGATATATTCAGTCAGAGTAACTGAAGGCAACTTTAGATTGAACATCTACAGCCCAGATAACTTTTAAAGGTACAACAGCATAGGTTGCAGCCTTTTATTCATCATTTATCATCAGTACTGGCCCTGCATGTTCACAGACCTCTGTGTATGAATCATTTCAGTGGTTGATGAGTTTGGACACTCCCAGCTGACTAGGCACAATCATATGTACAGTTAAATGGGTGGTTTGATCAGATCGATTCCCAACATCATACATATACATTATACATATAAACTCTTTTAGAAGAAGATCACTTATGATATTCACAAGTATTTGTTGGACAATATCAATAGTGTATAAATGACACATTAGTGTATTAGCGGTACTTTTATTGTTAAAGAAATTATAAATGCAATGCAGTGACCTAGTGCTGCCACCTGGTGAGTACAAGTCGCACAATAGGGAGCCTATGACAAGATATACCATGTATTGAGAATGATTGGTTGTATTATATTCAAGTGGAGGGGGAGGGAAAGAAGAGGGGGAGAGAGGAGGGAGAGGATGTTGGGGAAGGGAGAGAGGGGAGGGGGGGGGCATGAGGAAAAGGGGACGGAGAGGGGGGGATTGGAGATGGGGTTGGGGGAGAAAAACAGGTATGAAAGACGGAGAAGAGGGGGAGGGGAGGGAAAATAAGGAGAGTTGGAACTATGGGAGAGAGGGTGACCATCCTACATGCAGAGGAGTGGGAGAGTGAAGAAGAGGGCGTAGGTATAGGAGAGGGGGAGGGGGGAGGGAAAGAATGTGTAAGTATCACATTTATTCTCACAACCATTTACATAGCCTAATGCAGGGATGCAAGTTGTCAGTCAGTTGACGGATTTCCTTTAATCTCCTCATTACCAAAATGTGTAATTAATTTCGTCGAATTACTTTTTAAAACCTTGAAAAGGGTTGGTCGTCAATGTACTGACTGAATAGCATATCCATCTACCCCAGAGTTGACCCAAACCTTGCATTGGAATATACGGGAGAGCTATGTACCAGTGGTAGTGGCAGTGGCGGCCTGCATCAAGTGGAGGGGACTCACCGTACACCACTACCGGGAGCAGAGGCCAAACTATCAACTTGTCTAGCTAGTTCTATTAAGTTACTAAACATTCATTTCGAATATATTTATGTCTAGATGCATAATCCTTTCATCAGATTTGTTACCCCTTGATGAATAAAAGATTACTCTATTCTATTATATTCTAAGTCATCTTAATAGGAAAACGATGGGAAGAATATTCTATATTATTATACTGGATTATATGTGTATATAAGCAGAGGGTCAATCATTGCCGTTGAAGGCCTATTAGAGGTATTTGTATTACTGTGAGTATAAATAGAGAAATATACATTGCCTGGCTATTTTAGAGAGAATACAGCCCCCTCGCGCGAAAACATTTAGTACGGCTGTACAAAAAAGCTAGCGCAGCCGCCGGGCGCATTAGACCAGCGGTAGGTGTTAAAGCTAAAGACTACCGTCCTGGTGCGAGGCCCGTACATCTGGGCAGCAGACGTAGTATTCTCGCACCATACTCGCATCGGACGGCGGGTGCCGTGTTACTCGGGTTACGCAAATTATCTCATTTCCAGACTGGGAGTTGAGGAGTGAAATTGTATTCTTTAACATAGGACTTCAATGTGTCAATGGTGGGCTTCCATTTGACAATGTTCAATACACCCCCTTTTATATATATATAATCAGTATTATCAGTATTTAATTGGTTTTTTGATAATTTAAAACTAGTTATCAGTATGGCAGTTTGCACATTCACCATCATGGCCATATGATGATGTCCATGATAATCTTTCAGGAACACTTTAGACTGCTGCAGTTGCTCTCACAGTTGCAGCAAATGAATGTAATAGTTGGTTAGGGGCATTAGGCAGGTCAGTAGACTTCTATCCCAATCCTCTTGATGGAAATGAACTCCCTTTCAAAATTCCAAGTCTGTGCATCCTCAGAATACCTTTTTTCTTCTGGTAGTTCTACTGTGTAGAATATGAATGTATTGTGCTAACTAAAAGGGGCTTAAAGAAACTAATCCCTTCAATTAAATGGTTGTAGAATTTATAAACCATGTGAATCTAAGAGATCATTCCTTTCTTTTTAATTGATCTTGTTGCTCATGTATAGACCATTGAGGCTGGTATTTCTAAATGATTGCACATCAGTTTTTAGAGAAATGTGTCCAGCCAAGCTAGCTCCCCATGGGAATTATAGTTCCTGGGAAGTCCTGCTAGAAGTCACATCATATATAATGATGTCACCATCACACTTTTTCATGTTTAAATCCCTGCGTAAATCTTGTGTTAAACCTAGAAAACTAAATCAGGAGAAATAATGGTTAACAATGAGATATACTTAGAATATGTCTTTTTTCATCATTTGACTAAATTATCAGAGGCATTTTGTGCATAGTTTTTATGATGTCATCATCAGACAATGTGTGGGATACCCCTTTGTCGTGGGGGTTGTGACAATGGCAGACAGGGCCGCAAAGTTGTTTACTCAATAAGGGACTGAGGACAAGGAAGAAGAAAAGATCATCAATCAAATTATTAAGAAGACATACCATTTTTAGCATATAGACAATAGAAAAATATACATAAACATTTATCCACAGGAATTTAGTGAAAAAAATTACTATAATCATCACCCATCTTGATATTGCTGTAATCAGAAATCTGTCAGTGCACTGACACAGAAGGTAGACCTTATATCAACTTATACATATTTCTACGGCTTTTAGAGCTTGAAAATGCCCAAAAGCCCAAGGCAACTAAGAAATGGCATTAGGCAAGTTAAATTTAATTTTAGTCATCCGATTGGGCAAGTGAAAATCCCCACTACAGCTGTTCCAATAGACTAGCCTTGTCCCTAAGCCTGCTGTTGTTTACAGGGTCTAATGCATATCAGTTGACTGTAATTAGTGATGATTTCAATATGACAGTTTTTTCTAATTTCTGAAGTTCCATTTTTAAAAAAACAATCAAATCAAAGACTTGCGCAAGTCTACCGATTCCACCACAACATAATCAGATCCCTAAAATGTTAAATATGTACTCAACTGTTGGTGTTGCATCCTCTAGTTGTTCCAGCTTCTTAGTGAGGCTTAACTGGTAGAATTCTCTTGCACATTGGTGGAAAAATCCCTGTTTCCGAAGAGTTTTCAGAAATCTAATGTGAATCCAGTGCAGTGAATCTAACTGTTATGCTACATACAAATATTTTTATTTTCCATTTGCTGAAAGTGATCTATTGCTTCATATGTTAAGCATTGTAAAAGCCCCAAAAGGCAAGGTTTTATTAATACAAGGATTTTATAAAAACTAAGAAAAGTATTATAACAGGTCAGGGGAGACACGCCACAATAATCATTTTTCATCACACATTTTTGTTAACGCTGTTATTGCTTTTAATACAAATAGGACCACTCAGGGTTGATTTTGGTACCATTTTGTACGCGTTTTGTTTGCCTAATTTACGGAAAATCATTGAAATATGTCTTGTCCACGATCCTAGTTAATGCTACACGCTCAGCCCAACCTCATATTTCTATTATTGGAAATTCTCCTTCTAATCGTCGTAATTCGTAATTTGTAACATGGTAAGACACATCCTGAGAAAGCTAAAGGACTATGAAGAAATCTTGTAATTCCTTAGACCCCTATAGTCCGCCAGCCCATGTGAGACAAGCCGGCATTCCCAGTATTGGGTGAAAGCTGCCCAAGTGGCAACAGTGTTGACTCCACAAAGAAAAAACATTTTCCTTGCTTTGGTTTGAACTGACAATGTTATGATTCACAAGTGACAACCTGAACAACTATACCATCAAATCTATTGGTGATTGAGCATCAACTAATCAGTTAATAGTGGGAGAGTGAGTGGGAGAAAGAGGGAGACAGACAGACAGGGAGATTGCAATTGACAAAGGGGTAGAGTGACAAAAACATAAAGGAGATGGAAGAGGAAATAAAGAGAAAAGGGACAATAGATATATAATATAAATTTGTGTGGAGTTACAGATTTAAAATATCAATAAACTCTTTACCTATATTCATTTTTTTTGCCCCTTTGTTAGGTACACTTGTCCCGTTTCTTACAGCTTCCAACTACACTAACACTAGCTAACCCTTCCTGCTAATCAAATTACCTTATGAACTTACCTTTAAACCTTTACTATCATTGGAATCACCTTAATCTTCTCTTTTCAAATATTATGATATTTCAAAATCGATATTTTGCAACTTATGACTCATTTCCCCAAAACATCTGTCATGTCTAAAAAATCGATACCCATTTGCTTCTAACATGCTATCTGAAATGTCTTTACTTAACCAACTCTCCCCTATGGCAACCATGTCATACAATGCCGTCAAATATTCCATCTTTATAATAATCTAATTCATGATACAAACTATATACATAATAGAAAATCACTTTCAAACCCTTGCTCGTTGATACATCAACATTGCTTTCACCCCAACTCCCATTGTCAAAAGGATATTTTTCAATGTGTTTTTTTCCCAAGATCCCTTTATTGTAACGTTCTGACTTTTATAAAATTTTAATCTATTTAATCAAATTTAGGACATTGTTTTAAATATATCCTTGCATTCTGAATGGTTTTGTCTGGAGTATATTAAGTTACGCTACTGGTAATTACCCATCTAGAAACATTGCAAACATGTTTTTTTCAAAAATAAAAATATCAAACTTAAAATATATAAGTGTAATGAACCTCAGACTTTGGGGTACAAGTCACAAATATCGTGAAAGGAAGCAACAAACAAGGATAAATTCGTTTGACCAGGTTTATTGACCCCGAAGCTTAATTTGAACAACAGAAGTATCTCATTCCTCAGCAAATGAATAATACAATATCGGATGAACCCTCTACACTGTAGTTTTTCCAGGTCAACCTTGAAAATCATGAGGTACATGAAGTAGATAATCAATTGAGAGAATACAGGTTTACATCCTTCAACATTACTATATAGTTAAGTAATCATTGATTGTATTTCCTTGGTGCAAATTAGATCTTTTGTATAGTATACTATTTTGAATACCTAGTTAGACACAATGTACAATGGTTATATTCTCGTTCTAGATAGAGACAGATAGAGACAGTACCATTATCACATAATTATATTCATTGCATGCCCACTTTACACTTTCTTTTTTGACTCAACCACCTTGAACTAGGAGGTTAGAGGGACTACCTATACATTCAACATCTCTGTATATTCGAAGGCAGACCACCCTGTACTAGAAGGCAAAAATGTGATCCGCGTTTGAGCAGAATGAGTCATAAGTCGCAAAATATGGCTTTTGAGATATCACCATATTTGAAAAGAGGAGATCAAGCAGATGACAATGATAGTAAACACTAGGACATCTAATGAATACGTCTATATTCTAAGTATTTTTATTTATGAAAAATAGTTTGCAATGTTTCTGGAAGGGTAATTACCAGTGAAGTAACTAAATATACTCCATATGAAGGCTTTCAAAACTCAAGGATATATTTAATTCAATGCCCTGCAATTTGGTACATCGATTTATATGACTATAAGTGCTAATCCCTCCAAAAATCAGAACATTCCAATAAAGAGATCTTGTCATAAAAACACTTTGAAAAATATCAATTCTGCGACTTGTGACTGATTTTCCTGGAACACATCACAAATGACGGTTTCCCTGTAATTGGAATATGGATTCAGATCTCCCATATAAAGGACATACAATGCAATAACCAGTTAATTCAAATTACATAGTTGGCGGTAATAGACAGTGAAGCAGTAAAATTCAATAGCTTTTAACAATTTCCCCCCTATCAAATTAAGTCAATCTTTGGTATCTCAGATCTTACTTGTCTGCTTACATATCAGGTCATTGATAAAGAGCTCTTGTTGCCCAAACCGTTGAACCTCCAATAAACAATACCTCAAACTACTCCCCTGGTACCTGCCTCCTTTGTTCTGGGTTTTGCCATATCAAACAAATATTAAAATATCCTGGTTCTTCCTACTCAGCATGATAGTTAAGGCTGTGTTTTAGATCTGGGCGTAGATCCCTAGTATAACAGTGCAAGGTTAACCTGGGTTTAGATCTGGGCGTAGATCCCTAGTATAACAGTGCAAGGTTAAACAGGGTTAAGATCTGGGCTTAGATCCCTAGTATAACAGTGCAAGGTTAAACTGGGTTTAGATCTGGGCGTAGATTCCTAGTATAACAGTGCAAGGTTAAACTGGGTTTAGATCTGGGCGTAGATTCCTAGTATAACAGTGCAAGGTTAAACAGGGTTAAGATCTGGGCTTAGATCCCTAGTATAACTGTGCAAGGTTAATCTGGGTTTAGATCTGGGCTTAGGTCCCTAGTATAACTGTGCAAGGTTAAACTGGGTTTTGAGGTGGCTTTGGTAGGGTAACATAAATCATGAGTGGCACTAATGGTTGTGACCATGTTCCAGTATTCTCAGTATTTGTAATTGTTATATTATAGCTATTTAGTAGAGCTTTATATAAATCAGATGCACACAGATCTGGGTCTTAGTTCACAATGTCTTTATTAAAGCTATATGTGGTCACCACGTGACCCTCCCATGCTTCCAAGGTTACATCATAGGATAGTAGGGGTCACAGTATGAGGGGGGTTACTATCCAAATCCAGATTACATATCAATACATTGTAAAATCGTGAGAGAAAGTTATCAGATTTATTATTAAATTAGTCTCATTCAGACACACATTAATTAAACTTTCTTACCGCCACAACACTCATGGATCGCTTATCACTAGAGTCCAAGGGTACAGGTGATGACCAGGTCTGACCGTTATGTCAAGGTTGATCACGTGGGAAGGGAGGGGAGGGACTGACTGCAAGGTCAGGGGAGGGGGTATTGATGGGGAGGGGAGATAACCACGTGACCTGGTCACTACGCAAAGGGATTGGTCAGGTGTGGCTGTGGTCACTCTGACCCTCGTTTTAGTATTTTATGTTCATTGTTATCCTGTGGCTGATTGGATCTCTTATCTAACCTGGTAATTAATTGGTCTAGCCAGGACAAGCCAATCAGCCCAGGCCCTGTGTACTCGTTGTAATCTGTCTACGTATAAAAATAAACCCAATTGATTACAGTGACCTCTTTTAACTGGTTTAGCTGACTTGAGACATACATCTCTGTGTGTTGCGTTGATTAATTTCTCGCTCAACTACTGACCCAAACTATTATGGAGAATGACCCACAATTCTTCAATATAACATAATAGTCTCAGTATTTATATCAGTCCACTGTTTACATCTATAGAGAATTCTCAATCGTTATGTGGGTCTCTCCTCCTTCTCATGTGTAGTACAGACTTCCAAGCCAATGCCAGGTAGAACAGACACCCTACCAGATCTATGAGGGTCTCTGTCACCCTCTGTTCTCTCTGGATAGTGTTCTACAGACATCCTACCAGACCTATGAGGGTTTCTGTCACCCTCTGTTCTCTCTGGGTAGTGTTCTACAGACATCCTACCAGATCTATGAGGGTTTCTGTCACCCTCTGTTCTCTGTGGGTAGTGTTCTACAGACATCCTACCAGATCTATGAGGGTTTCTGTCACCCTCTGTTCTCTCTGGGTAGTGTTCTACAGACTCCCTACCAGATCTATGAGGGTTTCTGTCACCCTCTGTTCTCTCTGTATATTGTTCTACAGACACCCTACCAGATCTATGAGGGTTTCTGTCATCCTCTGTTCTCTCTGCGTAGTGTTCTACAGACTCCCTACCAGATCTATGAGGGTTTCTGTCACCCTCTGTCCTCTCTGGGTTGTCTACAGACACCCTACCACACCTATGAGGGTTTCTGTCACCCTCTGTTCTCTCTGGGTAGTGTTCTACAGACACCCTACCAGATCTATGAGGGTTTCTGTCACCCTCTGTTCTCTCTGCGTAGTGTTCTACAGACTCCCTACCAGATCTATGAGGGTTTCTGTCACCCTCTGTCCTCTCTGGGTTGTCTACAGACACCCTACCACACCTATGAGGGTTTCTGTCACCCTCTGTTCTCTCTGGGTAGTGTTCTACAGACACCCTACCAGATCTATGAGGGTTTCTGTCACCCTCTGTTCTCTCTGGGTAGTGTTCTACAGACACCCTACCAGATCTATGAGGGTTTCTGTCACCCTCTGTCCTCTCTGGGTTGTCTACAGACACCCTACCAGATCTATGAGGGTTTCTGTCACCCTCTGTTCTCTCTGGGTAGTGTTCTACAGACACCCTACCAGATCTATGAGGGTTTCTGTCACCCTCTGTTCTTTCTGGGTTGTCTACAGTCACCTTACCAGATCTATGAGGGTTTCTGTCACCCTCTGTCCTCTCTGGGTTGTCTACAGTCACCTTACCAGATCTATGAGGGTTTCTGTCACCCTCTGTTCTCTCTGGGTTGTCTACAGTCACCTTACCAGATCTATGAGGGTTTCTGTCACCCTCTGTCCTCTCTGGGTTGTCTACAGTCACCTTACCAGATCTATGAGGGTTTCTGTCACCCTCTGTTCTTTCTGGGTTGTCTACAGACACCCTACCAGATCTATGAGGGTTTCTGTCACCCTCTGTTCTTTCTGGGTAGTGTTCTACAGATACCTTACCAGATCTATGAGGGTTTCTGTCACCCTCTGTTCTCTCTGGGTAGTGTACAGACACCCTACCAGATCTATGAGGGTTTCTGTCACCCTCTGATCTTCCTTGGTTGTCTACAGTCACCCTACGAGACTGTTTTCTGTCATCATGTTGTGCCCCAAGGCCAGGTAGTACAGATGCCCTACCAGATCTATGAGGGTTTCTGTCACCCTCTGTTCTCCCTGGGTAGTGTTCTACAGACACCCTACCAGACCTGCTAAACCTGCCAAACATCTTATTGAAGTCCTTCCTCATATCCTTGCTTCTGAAGCCATATATAATGGGGTTGGTCCATGTATTCACCCGCCAAATCACCCATACCACCTGCACAAACATCTCATGTACTTTGGGTTGAAGGTAGTTATTGGTAAAAGCAATCACTCTACTTTGTATGATACAGAAGACATACACTCCAACCATCAGTGAGAGAGTCTTGGTGGCCTTAGATTGGTGGCTTACATTGCTACCACTATAACTGGACAGTCTGATTGCCCGTGCTTGTTTTCTTGCTTCCCTTGCTAAGCATATATAGGAAAATGCCATGACAAGCCAGCATGGATTGGTTATAAGTCCCAAAGGCCAAAAACGAGCTTTTACGCACTTCCCTTCATTGTGATAAGCTAAGTTTACCTGTATACCTATGGGGTATAAGACTGATACCACCCAGGCAAACATTAGTGATATTTTGACCCTCCTCTCTGTTACCAAGGTGAAATATCTTATACCACAAATGATGTAACAATAACGATTCACTGACATTAGGGTGAGTATGATAGTGTTACCAAGGAATGTAAAATAAAACATAATATGACTAATGTGACATAAAATGTGCCAGGTGGATTTTGTTATTTTACTGTCAATGTCCAAATCCCCTGAATACCAATAGCTGTATAATTGGACAGGGCGGCTAAACCCAGACAGGAAATCAATTAGGGCAAGATGACCAACATAGATGTTCATATATGTGTTAGTTTCCTTCTTTATGATTATTAGAATTACTATTGCATTGAAGGAGAAGGTCAGTAGTATATCTAACACAGATACACCCAGGACAACCTGAGCAACATACATTATCATGGCGGCCAAGTCATCGTGTTCTATGTCAGAGTTGTTCATTTTAATTGTTGTTCTTTAAAGTATTGACTATATTTTATTCAGGCAAATATTTTCATGTATCCCTCCCTTATAACCTTCATGATCATTATTACTTGTATCATAATAGAATTCCAACAATACTTTGTGAAAGAAGTGGACATCATTAAAGAGAATAAATATAAAATTACAATTTACCACCAAGGCAATGAGAATGCCAATAGGACATCAAGATTCATGATTTTCCTTAGTTGATGTGATGAAATCATGTATTGGCAAATGCTTGACATTGAACATACAAGGTTTCAAAATTGTCTTTCTTCACAGATATGAAGAAACTAGGGGGATGATCTCTGAGCTAAGAGCTTGATCTCTCCCACTTAACCACTTCCACTACCAGTTCCAGCCTGGACGATGCATAACAATAAGCCACAACCAAGAGCTGGATGGCCTTTTCATGTGGATTATTTTGCATTTCCTTATTACACTGGGGTTTTGGGGTCAGATTTTCAGAAAATGTACAATTCGCCTTCACCAATCATCTCAAATAAACCACATTTAAAACAAAAATGAGCTTCAAAAGGCAGTTTAACATAACAGAACTGATACTTTAATTGAATGCAATATCAAAATATACTCAGATATACCGAGGACTGACTAGACTGGGTTAAGAATTCAGGCAAATGGGCTTCACAAAGTCACTAGGATGAAACACTTTATCTACTGAAGGCAGCACATGAGCACAAGCAATGATTGTTAGAGGTTTTTTCATAATACAAATTAATCTGTGCCTTGGTAGACTTCTTCTCTTTATCCAATACAGGGTATAATCCAATTTAATCCAACCTCCATGTAGGTGTTTGAAAGTTATCAATGTTAATCCAGGGTAGAGGAGTTATCATGAGATATCATATAACACAAGATTGTTATCTCAGTGGATAAGAACCTTTTGAAGACAGATGATGCATGCCTGCTGTAAAGCATTTACTTGCTTGCCAATGTAACGTCAAGTAAAGAATGGTTAGTTCAGTTCTCTCTCTGTACCTCCCGCAATCTTCTCCACTTCTACGTCTTCCACTTATGCTGCTTCCACTTCAACATCTAATAATCAGGTGGCTGTCTGATATCTGCAGGGTGGCATTGTCAAGTGAAATATTTGGTGAATCCTAAGTAAACTTTGTAGTCTTCTCCACTTCTGTCTTCCACTTATGCCGCTTCCACTTATGCCTCTGCCACTTATACCTCTTCCACTTCTACGTTTAATAATCAGGTGGCTGTCTGATATCTGCAGCCAAGTGAAATATTTGGTGAATCCTAAGTAAACTGAGGTTTTAGTACTTTCCACTGTATTAGAGTAGAATGCCTTCATCTTGCTGGTACAAGGGATACACAAAGTCCCTAGGTTGAAATAAACGTTTCATCTATGTATAGTAATGCACAAGCACAAATAATTGTGCTCATGCATTTATTCGTAACATAAATAAATAATTTGCTGCCATAATAGATACAAACATTCTTTGTAGTCATCTCTCTGTATATAGTCCAATTGTTGCCTATGAAGTGTAGCTTATTAATCTATATATAAGTAGTGTACCATTCATAGCAAACATTGAAGACGGATGAGGTATGCCTGCTTCCTGAGGCAAAGTCAAGTAAAGAATGAAGTTTAGCTGCTGTACCTTAGTGATTGTCTGGTAGTGCATTAGTAATGTATACTCCAGGTGTGGTGGGTCCCTCCTCCTCCTCTTCCACTTCTGCTCACCAGGCTTGTGGATAAGCTCTTCCTTAAAGGTGTATTCTCAGCTAATATGACTAACAAAACCTTACCAATTTCACTCATATTATCACATATAGGACTTTATTATACACGCATTGGTCTGAAAACAATGTATCTACAGTGTTTTAAGCATAGTGCATATTTCACTAGTGATTTACGTGGGGTTGTCATGGCAACCAATCTGGGTTTTTTTCTAAGATTACCTGTAAAATTCAAATTCAAGACTTGATTTTTTTTCTATTTTCATAATTGAAAGCACGTATATAAATCTGTTAACTAACTTGTTGGTTTCAGTTGCTCCTTCAACAAACTTGTTAGTTAACCTCTATGTATTTATCTGTTATATGTTCATACATGTTAAGACTTATAGGACTGGATTCATCAATATTCTGCTGCTGTTATATGTTTATACAAGAGTTACTCATATTATGACTTATAGAACTGGATTCATCAATATTCTGCTGCTGTTATATGTTCATACAAGAGTTACTCATATTAAGACTTATAGGACTGGATTCATCAATATTCTGCTGCTGTTATATGTTTATACAAGAGTTACTCATATTATGACTTATAGGACTGGATTTATCAATATTCTGCTGCTGTTTATACTAGTATGTTTATACTAGAGTTACTCATATTATGACTTATAGGACTGGATTGATCAATATCCTGCTGCTGCTATATGTTTATACAAGAGTTACTCATATTTTGACTTATAGGACTGGCATTATCAATATCCTCCTGCTGTTATATGTTTATAGAAGAGTTACTCATATTTATGACTTATAGGAATGAATCTATGTATATTCTGCTGCTGTTACGTATATGTTTATAAAAGAGTATATAAACCTCTACAAACCTTTATACACCTTTCACCTCTCCCTCAACCTATTCCTGTATGTCTTCCCCCCCCCCCCACCTTCCTACTGTATGCACATTATATACAGTGATATTTTCCCCAATGAAAATAACAGGTATAAACCCAGGGACTTGCGGTCAGTGAAAGTTGAACGTGACACCCAAGAATAATGATATTTCTAAACAGCGTTTTTGCTCGGCCAATTGAAGTTCAAATTCTTGTATAACCAGGAGAAATTCAGTTCTTTCCATCATAATATGAGTAAATTCAGTCAGATACACCTTTATTAGACTTCTGTGATAATAATGATGAGATGAATGATGAGTATAATAAGGGAGAGGGTTTACTGATGAGGTATCATGTTGATGATGTCAAGTAGGGCTGGCAGCATGTGGTATCCCCTTACCAGATTAGAAAGTAACCTGTCAGAGTGAACAACTCCAAACTAGCAGGAGCAAATGGATGACCGACCCAGTACCTTCTGCAACAATTAAAGTTTTTCCCGAAAAACATTGAACCTTATTCCAATGTATGTATTTAATATCTTGCATATTTCGTATTTCTTTTCCTATTTTTTATATCTTACACTTTCAAGCTCTTAAACAGCTCACATATGTGTCCTGTTTTATTTTGTAATAAATCACTATAGATTTACACCTGTAGTCGCAAAAATCGCCAAGCTAGCGATATCAATGTTGAATTACATCATATTTTATCTTATTATTTAAACACAATAGTGTGCTTCACATATTGGTTTTGGGTCATTACCACCCCTCCTGTGTGGCGCTGCAGTCAGACCACTGGACGGGCACTTATCCTTTGACCCTATCCCTTCAACATAGTGCCCAACTTTCCCAACCCTTTTGCTCCAACCTTTTTAAAGCTTTGTCCAACGCACTGGGCAGGATTATAGAATCATATATTTAGAGTAATCATGCCAGGTTTGAGGTTGATTGACCCGCTAAGTTCTAGAATATGCTAAGTTTTGTCAGAGTGTTTCTACAAGAAACAGGTATGCACAGGGCCACACGCACAGGCAGCGGCCAGTTCTATTGGTGTTGACGGGTCAGTGAGCGGGACTGGTGGGGTCCAGTGAGCACTTGTATGGGGAGCATTTCTGCCCGCATTTGGGTGAGGCTCTAATGAGTTGCACATGTGCAAAATGACTCAAAGCTGTCCCGCAGTTACTGACTGCGGAATATGTAAAGTCTCCCATAGGAACTCACAATGTTAGAAGTATATCCTACCAAAACTACTCAACATACCTGCCATACATGAAAATATTAATATTACATAACCAGGATACATCAAGTTTTAAATGAGACGTTTGATATACCAATTTATATCATATTCTAAGTATAGAATATTGTAGAACTAGAGCAAAGGAGGAGATGGGTGAACTGCTACAGCAGAGACTGCCTCGTGTTCCTACTTGTAGTTAGCAAGAGACATATGATGTAAAGACTGTGGCAACAAAGATTAATACATACATACAATTCAAACGTATAATCTTGTTTGGCTTTGTGTTAGTCAATGTTATATGTAACGATCCTGAGAGATGCATATATTGCAATGTTTCTACTGAGCTCCGGGTAGCTCTGCCTCCAGCTCTGGCTTCTCTGAGCACCTCCAAGGTTATGGAGTACCTCTGGATGCCACTAGGGGTCTACATTGCAAGCCATGTTGATATTTGCAGTTTATATAACTTGAGTAATTTATCCTTAATTAACCATTCATGTTATACCATCCAGACTTTAACCATGTTACTTGTTACATATTCCACTATTTATGTTCAAGGTTGCATTGATATAAATATTATGTTTATTTAGTTATGGCCAAAAAAAATATAGGTGTGTTTCCGATTTATCTGGCTGAAAACTAGGTTGGGAGGGGTGGTAATTTTTTTTTTTTGTTAATTTTTGTTGTTGGAAACCACCTCCCAGGAACTGAAAAAAATGTCTTTTTCATAACAATAGTTGTTTTGAACATGGGAAATGTGCCTTTTGACAGTTTTGGGTTAGGAAAACCCGTTTTTCTGCTTTTATAATTTTTTTTTGTCAAAAAATCCAAAAAAAGTAAGATATGATGGGGAAAAAATCAGGTATGGTAAAAAATATTTTAGGTAGGGTAAGATTTTTTCTAGGTTGGGCGGGGGGGGGGGGGGGGGGGGGGGGGGGGAAACCGGAAACACACCTATTTTTTTTTTGGCCTATTCCTGTTTTGTGTTGCAAACATAATGTTACCTTATGTCAGAAATTATTGTTAAACCATTCTGTACCTGTTTTTATTCGGGGTGAGGAGCAAGGTGTTCACCCCAACACACAAGGAGGAATAAAGGGCATAAGGAAGAAGAATTTCTCTCTTGATGTTATATCTTGGAGCTGCGTTTGGAACATAGAATATTTCAACCCCTGATCCTTTAACTTTAATAATTACCCAGTTGCTTTAGTTCTTTTCCTCCCATCTCTTGCTATCAATATTCATAATATATTTATCCTCACAGTAAACTATATGATCGTGAAATATCATTATTTAAATATCGCTTAATATTAAGCCGGAGCTGAACACAGATGTGCAACAATGGCCACAAAGACTTTGGAAAGAACATATGTATAGTTTAGCTCTCCTTTCCTTTAGAGGGAAGTGGGAAGGGGTAGATGGAAGGGGAGGGAGGGCCATATATCCATTGGTCATTTAGGCGTCATTTTATTATTTTAAGTGCCATTAAAGGTCGCCTACTTGATATGGGCTATCAAGACCTGGCTTAGAGGAGAGAGGATTAAATCTGAGACAGGAGGAACTTCCCCCCAAATTGGGTCGAGGGAGGTGAGCCCAGCTGTTTTTTATGGGGATGTGAACTGATTAAGAGGAACTAATGGAATATGCCTTCTTCCAGACCTCGACATCAGAGAGAAATCCCCGCTTTATAATTACCCTGCCATAAACTATAGTATCCTAGGTATATGGTGAATACACCTGTTTCCATATACTACTCACACCAAATTATAATACACCTGACTCACCTTTACCAACAGAGGGAGCCATATATCATATACCATTATAATCACCATTTCTGTCATCTTACCATTACACCATTATCCCCACACTACTTGTCATCTAGGATCTTATAGAGAATGGAGAAGAGCTCTAGATTCAACGTTCGAAAACAATCTGTTAACAATTAGAACTGCCATAAAATATTCTTATGCACCAAATCATTATTCAATTTACAAGCCAGTTGTATTTCCTATTACTAATTATATCAAGAAGGTTATAATCAACTGCTAGCCCTAAGCGACGATAAGCAATATTTCATAGAAATGGATAGCGGTGTACAGGAAATTTGTAAACTTGATTACTCGAGTCATTTTTGTACTAAGAATATTATGGAATCTTCTGTTCATAAACCAATGGGCCTGGGCGCGTCTTGTCACGTCCTGTTGGTCCCTTTGTTTCTGAGCAACAATTTTGGCTTTCCTCTCTTTCTCGTTTTCCGCCATAGCTGTTACCAACTTTTGTTGTCTGACTTTTTCTTGATTTTGCTTTACCTCGTTCAATTTCTTGTTCTTTTCTATTTCCTGGGCGATTTTTGCTGCTTCTGCTTGTAACCTTTGTTGCTTTAACATTTCTTCCATCAGTATAGAAGCTAGCTCTTTTTGTCGCCTCTCCTCATCCTTTTCTAGCTCTGCTAAGGCTTTAAAATCGTACAGCCCCGAAAATCGTTCGCTTGTATCTGCCAGTGTGCTGTCCGACAATGACGAAATATCTGATTCTCTTGCTGACATGTAAGCGATGAAACTATCGTCTTGAGAATAGGTTGGAATTGTCGTTGGTTTGTTGCCTCCTTTCTTCAAGAATTCCACTAAATCGTCCTTTTGTTGCTGAATCGTATTCTTAAATACTGGAGAATATATCTCCGCATCCGATTGTAGATCAATTTCCGAATCGGACGAATGCTGATGTGTAATCTTTCTCCTTATAGGTGTGCGTTTAGTGGCTCGCAATCCCAGTTGTTTGCGATAGTCAGAAACTCCTTTGTAATTTGGGTTTGCTAATTCTATTGGATCGTTTAGGTATCATGGTACATTTTGGTTACTAAAATGTCCAAGTATACCTTTTAAAAATATTAGGAACGTTTAGGTTCTCCACCAGATGTTATATTATAGGGAGCTGTGGAAGAAGAACGTCTAGTCAAAGCAAGGACTTCGTTGTAAGTGTTTATTCAGTAATGCTTGGTAGGTGACGCTGTGGTCACCCACGTGACCAGGCACGCAGGCTGGTCACACACCGTGAGGGGGGTTACTGCCCAACACATACATATACATAAATAAAAGTAAATAAATGTCTTGTTAAATAACCTATATATGTAGTGCCCGGCGACAAGCCCACTTTCTATACTACTCACAAAGTTCTTCTATGTTAAGGTATAGGCAGGATTGTCGCCTTGGTCCACTAGGTGGGAGCAATTTCCAAATGCCTCCTTTTCCCTTTACTTTGTACGTTTCCTTTATCTGATACATATACAACTGTGTGTAAAACACCTCCGGACGTGATGTCCCAGTTTCAACTGGTTAGAGCTTCCAGCTCATATTAAAATAGAATATTAATAGTTGACGATTGTCCTGTTCTTATTTCTCCTCTACTAAACGAACCCTTGGGTCACTACATTTTGGTGCCGTGACCTTTTGTGGAGTAATAATTCCTAATTTAGGAAATCTATATCTTGTTTATACAAGAATTACATACCTTATATGTCTATAAATGGACAATTATATGCTGAGTTGAATGCAGAAAATTTAATCATCCACGATGGTCAATATTCTGATTTCTCTCAGCCTTCTATACAATTTCGAAGTGTGGGTGACTCACTGGCCACTATGAATGGGCCACCAACCCCCACACCTGCCAGCCATAGGCAATACGGACATGATGTGTCCTCTATAAGCTATTCAGAAGAGCCTCCAAGGCAAACAGCCAATATCAAAATGACCAGAAAGGTATATAGGCTTGGCGATCGAAATAGACCAGCTTCTTCCTTGGGCGAATCGTTTCTGGCTAACGATGGACATAGGGAAAGGATTGGTCATGACAATACCTCCATAGCGGGATCTGTATTTGGTGAACGACTACAGGACAATAATCCTGCTGTTTCTGATATGCTTTCTTTGGAAACAATCATACGAATTGGGCTAGAGAAAGGCTCTGGTATTGAAACTTACACAGAAGCAGACAAGCGATATATTAAAATCCTTGCTGAATCTGTTTTGAGCAATACTTACCAATTACCAACAGATAGAGTTGATTATCTCATGATCCAGTGTGGAAGATTGGGACTTCAGCCGAAATGTATTGGGGGAGATAGAGTCCTTTCACCGATCGATTATACAAAAGAAAAATCGACCCAATAGCTCCTAATGTATTTGAATATAAATACTGGGGATCCCAGCCAGATCTGCAAAATAACAGGCGAAAATCGATTCAAAAATTGGTAGATACATATACAAGGCCTGCTTCAGAGGGAGCCCCAAACATAGATCAATTTTCATTGAAACCAGACGATATTAGTCTGCCATGGGAGACACCAGCTGGTAACGTTGGTAGATCTAATAAAATCCAAATAAATAGGCCTAAACAGCCAATTCCTGAGTCGAAAGTATCATATATACTTCCTCCTGTTATTACTCAGAAACCACTTGTTCGAACAGCCAAATCAGTTAATATACCTGATCATATAGGGGCAAACATTGTTTCAACACCTATTGACGGTTCGAGAAGGAAATCTACGATGCCTGAAATGGACGTAGAGGTATTATATGAGGATATAGGGACCCCAATGTCTGTACCAAAGCCCATTCGTGCTCGTCCTCGTGAGGCTCCAAAGGCCAAACCATTGGATAAGTACAAGGGCACTGATTGGGGAGAGTATATTGCAGGAGCCTTGATTCGAATGAATCTATATGGCTGGGACGATGATACAATGATCAGAGAGTTAATAATCGCCACATCTGATCATGTTGGACAAACAACGTGGGGAGAATTATCCTTATTAACTTTGTCCAATGTATTAAATAGACTTTCAGTGCAATTGGATGAAAGAACGCCTGAAGATCGTATAAAAGAATACGAGACTAGAGTCCAACAATTGGATGAAACATATCAGCATTTTGCTGAATCTTTGGTCGATTTGTGTAGGAAGGCCTATCACGAATATCCAGACAATCTGAAAAAGAAAACTATAATGCTTTTTGCTGACGGAATGAGAGATAAATTCACTTCTTTCTGGGTGAAGTATGCTAAGCCCAATACTTTACAGATGGCAGTGGATATAGCTGTGAAATTGAAACGTGCTGGAGGGTGTTCAGAAATGAGAACCTCCTTGCTGGATCATTCACCGTCTAATTTTGTTTCGTTCCAAACTAAGGAAGCAAAACCAGTTAGTCTGGCTGCATTCGCCACAGAATCGACCAATACTAGTTCTGAAATTGAAGATCCAGAACTTGAAGCTGAGATAGCTGCATTTACCTCTTTTAGAATGCAGCAGAAAGGGTATCAAAATTATAAAAATCCTAGATATTTTGGTACTAAACCCTCTCAAACTGCCCAGCAAGGAAAGGAATCGAAAGAAGAAAAATCTTATGCTAAAAAAGGTAGCAATTTGAATCCTTCTGGTGGATTTAAGAATCGACAACAATACGATTGTCGTTTCTGTAAATCGACAGAACATCCTAAATGGAGATGTCCAGAAATTCTAGCTCTGGAGAAACGTTTACAGAAGGATAGAGAGGAAAAAGAGAAGAGGAGTCAGGGAAACGAGAAGGGGTCTCAGTAGGGAGCATTCTTGAGACCCTGATTCCTAACAATAATGGTACAAATAGTACAACGATATACCCAGATAATATATGCCATCCTCAAGGTGGTGATTCAGATGGAAATGAGAAGGGAATATGTCAGGAGGTATTAAAACCGGTAGAACAGCCTTTTACACCTGATAATATTATTTTAAATTCTCAGTCGACATTGAAAAATTCCTGGAAACCTCCACAGGCTAGCCTAGATCGGGATAGCATTTGTAGGAATAACTTGGATAATGATGACCTTGCTCTCATAGGCGCTATAAGAAGCGACGATGGGGAAGTAAAGGTGTCATATTTGTCGAATCCAGATGATGAATCTGAAACCATGATACATATAACTCCTTTATTGGTAAAAATGAGATGGTATGTACCTGTAATGATAGGGGAAAAGTGTGGAGAATTTCTTTATGATACTGGGGCTCAAACCAGCCTGGTTTCTAAAGAATTTTATGATTCACTTGCCTGCAAGCCTCAATTGTTCGCTTCACGATTGAAGGTAAAACCGATTGCAAGTGGACCCATCGATACACTGGGTTATATAATATTAAATCTCAATATTGGCGGCATTGTGTATAGAAATGCTTGCCTGGTGGTATCACACTTAGATGGCGACCAAGCTATTCTAGGTATGGATTTTACCTGGAGATACAAATGTGGTATCTCTTGGCCTGGTCGACTGACTCTTGAAGATGGTAAATATAAAATAAATTGTCTTAAGAAAGGTTCGTTGGGGACAGTTACTGTGAAAGAAGATGTCCAAATAAGTGCATTTGCTGTAAAGGTTGTAGAGGTGCATTTAGGAGATCTACCCACCGACAGGCCATATCTGGTAGAACCAGAAGTTGAAGGAAAAGATGGGGAAATCTTTGGAGGATTAAATATATATTTATTTAAAACTAAGAGAACGAAGATCCCTATCTGTAATCCAACCGCCTTACCGATACGTCTGAGGAAATATACACCTGTGGGGTATGTGTATGAAGCAGACGAAAATAGCTTAGTCGAGGTGTCCCCTGCGCATATTACTGACTGTTTCTGTTCAGCCAGTAGTGTAGAGGAATTACCTAATAATACTATAGGTCTTGAAAAATTAATTCAAGATGTACATGTTAAAAGTGAACACGAAAGGAAAATATTGGGAGAAATGATTCTAAGGAATAAGGATGTTTTTCGTTTACCTGGTGAGACATTAGGCTATACCTCTCGTACAACCCATGTAATAAATACTGGGGATGCTAGGCCTATAAAGCAAGCATATAGACGGCAGATTCCGAAAAAGAAGCAAACTGCTGAGGAACAGGTACAGAAAATGTTAGATGCTGGTGTAATAGAAGAAAGTGATAGCCCTTGGTCATCTCCTATAGTAATGGTCAACAAGAAAGACGGTTCTATTCGTTTTTGTGTCGACTATCGTCGCCTAAATAGTGTCACTGAGAAAGATTCATATCCACTACCACGTATAGACGATTGCCTAGAAGCTCTGGGAGGCAATGGTTGGTTTTGCACGTTAGACCTGGAAAGTGGCTATTGGCAAGTGGCCATGGATGAGCAAAGCAAGAGTAAAACTGCCTTTATAACTTCCTCTGGGTTATATCAATTCAAAGTAATGGCATTTGGTCTTTGTAATGCTCCTGCTACATTCCAGAAAATGATGAATAAAATGCTGCGTGGATTAGTGAACAATATATGTCTGGTTTATCTGGACGATGTGATTATATTCGGGAAAACTCTCGAAGAAACCATGATTAATTTGGAAAAAGTCTTTCAAAGGCTACGTGAATATGGATTAAAACTCAAGCCTAAGAAATGTAAAATGTTCCAGAGACAAGTTGAATATTTGGGCAGAGTGGTATCCAGTGAAGGAATTCGTGTAGATCCAGAGAAAGTTAAAGTGGTCATCGATTGGCCTCAGCCTAAAAATGTGAAAGAAGTAAGATCATTTATTGGATTTGCCTCTTATTACCGACAATTTATTAGGGATTTTGCTGAAATGGTATATCCTATACAGGAAATTGTAAGAGATTCGGGAAAAGTCGCAAAATATAAATTTGTCTGGTCACCAGAATGTGAAATATCGTTTGCCCAGACGAAAAAGGCATTAACAACTGCTCCAGTGCTTGCTTATCCACAAGCAGACGGATTATATATTCTCGATACTGATGCGAGTGGAAAAAGCATGGCAGCTGTTCTTTCACAGGAACAAGAAGGTCAGGAAAAAGTTATTGCATATGCCAGCAATTCTTTCTCTAAATCTCAGAGGAATTACTGTACTACGTATAGGGAATTACTGGCTGTTGTGATCTATTCTGCAAAGTTCAAACATTATATTTTAGGTGGTGAATTTATTGTACGAACAGATCATGCTTCCCTGACTTGGCTGATAGGTTTTAAAGAGCCTCAACATATGTTGGCTAGATGGTTGATGACCCTCCAATTATACAATATCACGAAGCCAGGGGTGATTCGTCACAGGCCTGGGAAGAAACACATAAATGCAGATTCTCTTTCTCGTCTACCATATAGCAGATGTAAAAGGGAAGATTGCACTGATTGTGGTGCCCATAATGCTATAATAGCTAGTTCTAAAGTTGTGGAAGAAACGCCTGTTAAAAATCTCAATTTTGTTTCTGAACAATCTTTGGATTCTGATATTAAGCGTATAAGATTATATGTTGAAAACAAAATTCCTTGGCCAGAGAAGGCTGGAGCAGAAAGCAATGATTTTCGCTGCATTTTGGCTAAGAAAGATGAATTAATATTGCATAATGATTTATTATGTGTTCGATGGAGACAACCCTCATCAGGAAAACTTTTCAGCAGAATAGTTGTACCATTTGGAATACGAAAACAATTATTCGATCGCCATCATGGTCCTGCTTGTGTGGGACATTTTGGTAATCTAAAATGTCATTCGGCTTTGAAGCAAAGATATTACTGGCCAGGTCTAAGAGCGGATATTACACGTTGGATTCGACAATGTGAAATCTGCCTAACAAGGAAAACTAGGCAAGGAACTAACGTTTCTCCTCTAACGAAGGATCTGACAGGTGAGAGATTTTCTCGTATTGCTATAGATGTATTATCTGGTTTTAAACGCAGTACAGCAGGAAATATTTGCATTTTAGTTGTGACTGATATGTTTTCTAAATGGTCAGAAGCTTATTGTTTGAAGGATCATAAGGCAGAAACAGTGGCTTGGACAATATTCAAAGAATGGATATTACGTTTCGGCGCACCTAATGCTATACATAGTGATGGAGCCCCAGAATTTGAGGGTGGGGTTATGAAAGAATTATGTAAACTATATGATATTAAGAAGCAGAAAACTCTTCCCTATAGACCCAAGTGCAATGGACAAGCGGAGAGATTTAACCGTGTACTTGTTAATCAGTTATCTTGCTATATTGATTATGGTTCGGAAATATGGGATACACTTATACCTTGCATAGCAAGCGCATATAATACCAGTATACATGCTAGTACTGGTTGTTCTCCATACTCACTATTGTTCGGTGAAGAGGCTTATACACCTGCTGATTTAATATTTGGCGTGCCTAGAGGAGGCCTAGATATATCTATGAGAAGTGTCTTTCTGGAGCAATTAAAAAAACAAATAAGGGAAGCACACAAATTCGCTAGAGAGAGATTACAAGTGACTTCGGTTGCTCAGAAAAAAACTCATGATCGACGAACTAGACTGGGAAATTTCTCTGAAGGTGAATGGGTATATAGGTATTATCCTCCTATAGCTAGTAACAAATATGGTGCCAAATGGGATGGGCCCTTCAAAATAATTAAAAAGATCAATTATCATACGTATCTCCTCAGTACAAGTAGGGGAGAGGTGAGATGGAATGGCGATTTTCTTAAAACCGCTATAGATCCTACCAGTGAGGATGGATTAATTTTAACGACAAATTTAGGGAACGCTCCTGAGGTTGAAAATCTTCGTCTGTCAGGTAGAGACGTGGTCAGAACAAAGGGAGGAAAAGTGTCGGCTGGACAAGAAATAAAGGAATATTTGTCCGGGCTTAAAGTCGATAGAGGAATTAAAAAAGGTAGACCTCCTAAGAAACCACCTTCTATGAAAGGTTCAGATAATTCTACTTCAGGAGAGGAAGAAATATCACCACCAAAAATCTCTGATAGCAATAATAATAATAATATTTATAAGATTGATGAAAATCATGACAGTTCAATAGTGCCATCTCGGGTACGTGCAATAGGAAAAAGAAAGATCAAAATCCCTGACCGCTATTC
The DNA here is from genome assembly GCA_942159475.1 of Sthenelais limicola. Classification (NCBI taxonomy): domain Eukaryota; kingdom Metazoa; phylum Annelida; class Polychaeta; order Phyllodocida; family Sigalionidae; genus Sthenelais; species Sthenelais limicola. The sequence goes on along the minus strand of OW804098.1, from coordinate 124,305,613 downwards.
TCCATGCCTTCCTTGAAATTATTGTAATTTTAGTGTTGGTCTGGTAGTAATCGAGCTCCCATGGGGAAATATATATAGTGGGATCGCAATAATATTAATTTATTATTTGTGAAGGATAGGTAAAAACACAACGAGAAGTCTATTATGCTGATGGACCTGATGTAGCGTATTGGTCTATCGTGCATACCCTATATGATTGGAATTCATTCACATATTATTATACACGAGAATTGCCTTATTAGGCATTGCTTTGAAAGCATACCTTCCTAGATCGGGGAGGATTGAGCCTTATTGATTCGGTAATAATTGCGTGTTAATTTCATAAGTAAGGCCGGGTAAAACAATTGGATAGTCATGAGTGACACTTTTTCTGTAATAGCTTAAATTGTTTTCACTGTTGACATCAGGCTATGCCCTGAATAATTACCATATTTGATTGTCTGCCGTGTTGGTCTGGGATCTTGGGTTTGAGGCTCGCTCGAACCCTCAGAGGTGTCCCAAACTTGGAACGAGACAGTCGATTAGTTCTTAGAGAGAAACCTGTGAGAGAAATCTTATTAAACTGGAATTCTGTAAGTACTATATATTCAATAGAAACATGTGGGATTATATCCTGGGAAGGAATCCATGTGTCGATATTATTATATATTTATGTCTGGGTTTATGTAATAATTTTCTGTCATTATGTTGAGTCATCGTACGGTGGTACGGGTCTCTTCAGAGAATTTTAATGGCTGCTTATTGTTTACTATTCAGACGCTATAGGTATGGTGAGTGATAAGGGGTTTTTGTTCGTTTAAACCCTGATGGTTATATTCAGATTTGTTCTGTTACATTGATTTAATGTTGTATTTGATGTGTCCGATATGAAACATGAAATAATTGTTTCAAAATACCATAAAATACACATACTTGTATGTGATATTTACACAATAGTTGCATTTACTGCAGCAAATCCAATAGCGGTATGAAAAACTACTGCAAAACTGTATTTATATGCTATAGTTCGCTAAGCGATAGACATAAGAAACGTGCTTTGTGGGTATATGTGTTTTGGCGTTGCGCCAAGGGACCTTGCGGGCTCCCTAGACCACGCTACCGGCGCTCCAATATAAGCCAAAAGCGCGGACGTCGGAGGGAGCAGGGTACGACTCAAACAGTATGGGAGTCTATGGGACAACTGACAACTACTACTGATTTGGGTATATTTGGCAGCGCGGACGTCGGAGAGAGATAGTACGACTCGTACAGCATAGAAGTCAATGGGAACTGCGACAACATGTGCTGTATTGGGTATTTTGCTAAGGAATAAGCCTATTTTTATGGCGTTTTGGTGATTTACTGAGAGTTTATGCTGGTTATGATAATTTCTTTTCTTATTTTTATTATAGGAGATCCAGTATAAACAGCTTAGATGAGCTCCAGTAAAATGGAGACGGAGCCTAGCTCTGCCAGCAATAAGTCAAATGACAGCAATAAACCACCGAAAGGTGCTTCTTATATCCCGAGAGGGAACAATAACCAACGAAATAGCTTGAAGGATAGAAGCCAAGCTTCAGGTAGTTCAGAGCGTGGGGCCATCCCTAAACAATATAAGAAGAGAGATGATACGAAGAAAATTGAAGAAAAGAGACGTTTCCGAACCAGAACTAATGGTTTGAAGCATTGGTCTCAACGGGAAGATACAAATTTAGCTCCTATTTTGTGTAGTGAGTCAGATCAATACACCAATTTGTTTGAAACATCCGATGATGATCAAATTGGGATGTACGAATCTCTCTTTGAGAAACTGTGTAAGCCGGAGGAGACGTTACCTGAGTCTGGCATTTCCATATTCCCAGCCCAGGACATCAAACTGAAGATGGCAATTAGTATCTTTTCTGTAGGGATGCGTTGTCCTTTTAACTGCTGTCGAAGCACGACCCTCAATACTTCTGGTCTTAAAGTTTTCCGGACTAAGTTATCTTTCATTCGACATTTGGTTGAGGAGCATACTCCCTTAACTGTCGGCTGGAAATGTCCCATGAGACTTTGTCACAAGGTGTTGGATAGAAGATCAGATATGGTGGTCCATTTACGAGATCCAGCTGGAAGACATGGGCTTACAGCGAAGGAAATGGAGACTACCATGGAGAATATCACAGAAAAAGATCGTCATATTCAGCCGAATCCCTATTTCCACCAGACTCTTCTGGTCTCCAGGTTAGTTTGGAAGTGTATGATGGATGCTGCTGAGGATGAGGGATATACTAGCCAAGTAACTCCTGTATCTGCTCCTGTGAGCAAGAAACCTAAATACGTGGATGCTCCACCACCAGTGACAAATGCCTGGGGCAAACCATCTGCTGGTACATCAGGTAGGGATGGTTCAGCAATCGATATATCAGGCCCTGTTCTATTCAACGATAATATCAAAGATAAGATCTCTGAAGTCAGACTTACAGATGTAAAAGATATCCATAACGATGCTGTATATGCCTATGCTGAGGCAGTGGATAAGGAAAAAGAGAGGCATGAGGCTGCTTTGGATAAGATTCATCTGGAATTTATTGCGAAGTTTAAAACTATCATAGATCCTTTGGATAATGTGCAAAAGTTGCTTGACATGCAAGATGAAAGGGACTCTTTGGTGGAAACGTTGGAGGAAACTACTAACCTCAATGACCAACTCCAAATGAGGGTCTTAGATTTGGAGAATAAAAATCGTCAAATTGCTGAGGAGATGGTTCAAGTTAAAAGTGATTTGTCCAAGTTGTCTTCTTGCTCTTCTGTGAAGGCTAGCCCTAGCAAGGCTAGGTCAAGCACTACGTTACAACTAATAAGAGCGAAAAATCTCCAGGCACGACAGTGTTTAAATAGGCCGACGTATGGGATCTCTAAGACAATTACAGATTCTTCTTCAGGTACTGTTTCTCCCGAGAAGGATCCTGTTCCTCCGAAAAAAGGTCCTGTTTCAACCTATACAAGAGCGGAGATTGAAAAGGAGAATCGCCTTTTAGCTTCACCTTCATCATCGAATTTAGCTTCGAACATTTTTGGGACTCAGAAATCTGAAAAAGAATTGTTAGCTTCTCCTATTCCTATGTCTATGGATGGGATGAATGAATATGTGTCCACTGGTGTCACTTTTGATGATATGTCTTCGAACTTGCCTTTATCGCCATCTGCTGGTGGAGAGATGATGCTCACACCTGAATCTTTATTGGACACTCCCAAACTAAGAGATTCAAGGAAAAAAATAATTCCAGTGAATATTTCGAAATTTGATGATATGGACTTCAGCACACAACATGAATCGTCTGTTTGATTGAGTCGATATGCTATATCACTTTTTTAAAGTGAAAACCTACTATAATTATTTGTTACCTATATTATTGTTTGTATATGTCTGTTGAACAGATCTTGCTATATTATTATTTGTCTATACTATATTGAAAAGCTGTAGTAGTGGAGGAGCTGTGGGCCTTTTCGTGGAAGTCTGACTGTTTTGAGGGAACGAAGGACCTTTTACCATGCCACGGTTGATGTGACGAGACGATGCTGTATATAGGAGGAGATTGGATTATAATATTATATTGTTTTATTTGAGAAAGAAACAGAACGGCTGAATTTACCATATAGATATTGTTGTATTCGTGTGTTGAGTCTTTACGAGACTGCCTTTTTATGTTTATCTACGATACTATAGGTATTTCGTTCTTATATTCTTATAATGTTGATACGAACAGAGTTTCGTCTTCTTTTTAATATAATATTACTTCTTATCCATATGTTTTACTTTGATGTGTATCAAGTTGTTTGTAACGAAGGAACATTTATAGAGAACTATGTCGATAATCATATGAATTATCTCTAAAAAACGTGGGGGGTGATGTAGTGCCCGGCGACAAGCCCACTTTCTATACTACTCACAAAGTTCTTCTATGTTAAGGTATAGGCAGGATTGTCGCCTTGGTCCACTAGGTGGGAGCAATTTCCAAATGCCTCCTTTTCCCTTTACTTTGTACGTTTCCTTTATCTGATACATATACAACTGTGTGTAAAACACCTCCGGACGTGATGTCCCAGTTTCAACTGGTTAGAGCTTCCAGCTCATATTAAAATAGAATATTAATAGTTGACGATTGTCCTGTTCTTATTTCTCCTCTACTAAACGAACCCTTGGGTCACTACATATATAGCAATGTATATCACCTATGTTGTCCAACACTTCTTATTAAAATCAGAGTAATAATAGTAGACGCTTGTCTTTGTTAATTATTCTCCTCCTCATATGATTCCGGGTCACTACATTTTGGTCCCATGACCTTTGAGGAGTAAGACAATAATCCTTCTTAGGAAGAAGATATTCTTATGTCTGAAGACCATGGCAAAGTCGGTGTAAACATGGGACGTCGTAGTCACCGGCCTGTGAATACAACTGGCGCTGCTGTTAACACTGGGCTGAAAAAAACCAAGGTCAGATCTGTCACTGGGTCTGTTTTCAATGAAAAGGCTGGTAGCAAGGTAGTAAACCCTGCTTTTGCAGATATGCTCTCATTAGAGAATATTATTAGACTAGGAATTGACAATGGTTGGACAATCGATTCCTATACAACTGCAGAATCTATATTAAATCTTTAGATCAGTCTGTTTTTGAAAACGTTCACCAGTTGCCTTTGGGTCTTATGGATTATTTAACGATCCAAGTAAACTGGGCCTACAACTGAAAGGTTTTGGTGGAGAAAGGCTAGCTTCTGAGCAAGAGGAAGAAGTATTAGACCCTGTCGTCGATGGTAAATCAAGAGATTTCAAATTCTGGGGCTCTGTCTCAGAAATTGAAACAAACAGAAGGAAGGCTATCAAAACAAATTAAAAAATTAGTCAATTCCTATGGTAGGGCTTATTCTGAGGGTGGTAGTGACTTTGACAAATATTCCTTGAAAGTGGAAGATGTTAGTTTGGCTTGGAAAACACCATATAATCAAACACAAAAGCCACCAGTAAAGGCTGTTAGACCCCCCAAACCGAGTAAAATATCTCCAGTCATAGCCAAAAGGCCTAGTAAGCAAGGTATTGGGCAGAAACTTTCTACATTTAATATTACAATGGGTAAATCTGTTGATTCTTCAAGTACATTGACACAGATACCATTGAAATCCCCAGGCGAACCTATTGTATAGGCAAGAACGATTATTCTCGCAGGAAATCAACAATGGTGGAAATGGAACAGGAGATTACTAGGTTAGATATCAACCCTGCTACCCCAGCTCCACGATTGTCGTTGACTTGACGTTCCTTGTGAAGTGTCTAGGCCCAAACAATTGGAAAAGTACAAGGGTACTGATTGGCCTGAATACCTGGCTGGTGCAATGAACTGGGCCAATTTGTATGGCTGGGACGATGATACCTTGGTAAGAGAGTTGATTATAGCTACCTCAGGCCATATTGGTCAAACAACGTGGGGTAATGTTTCAGAATTGTCAATGGATGCTGTATTGAGGGGACTTTCATGTCAGCCCAATGAAAAAAACCTGAAGATAGAATCAGGGAATATGAAAAAAGAGTCCAGCAAAAGGATGAAACATACCAGCATTATGCTGAGAGTTTAATCGATTTGCGGAAGTCCTATAAAAAATAACCAGAAAATCTGAGACTAAAAACAATTATGCTCTTTGCTGAAGGATTGTGTGATAAATTCATTGCTTTCTGGGTGTAATATAATAAGCCCAGTACCTTACAAATAGCTGTGGACATAGCTCATCAGATAAGATGTACAGCGGGGTCTAATGAAATACAAGCCTCCTTGTTAGATTAATTGCCAACTAATATAGTTTCTTTTCAGGGAAAGGAGGCAAAATCAGTCAGCTTGGCGGCTGTGTCGACAGAATATGAAATACCTAGATATTAATCCTCCTCCTCCTCATAGGCAAGAACATGTACATGCTAGGATTAGCCAATAAACCATCCACCTGGTTCGGCTAGATTGTAATATGATCAAACTTAGAAGTAATATAAGATAGAGAAAGAAGGATTAACCAACAAACCATCCACCTGTATGTGTCCTTGACCTGATACCACACAATACACACTGGGGAAATAAAGCCTCTTAAAGGATGGCATCAGGATACAGATTTACTTCATCTTGATCAAAAACCGATTTCCATGTAGAAACCTTTTTATCACTGTTTGTATAACAAAAAGGAAATAAAGTTTCTTATATATATATAATAATTGAGTGTTTTAAACATCTTAGAATGTTTCACCTGAAACAGAGGTTAGTGGGTTCAGAATGCACTGGGACTGTCACAAGGTGAGTCTACATAAGAGGAATAGACCTCCTCCTGTTTTATTACAATTACAATTACTATGTGACACTGAGGTGTAATGTTACCCATTAATTCTCAATACATGACCATGTTATGGTATACACTTGTCTTCATCTAATCAATATGTACATGTAATAATATTTTATAATAATGATAACTAGATAATTGTGATCTGTTTTAGGAAATTGAGTCATAAATCGCAAAATATGGATTGAAAAGAGGAGATCAAGCTGATTCCAATGATAGTAAACACTAGCTCACCGAATAAGCATTCTATATCTTAAGTTTGATATTTTTATTTTTGAAAAAAAAAGTTTGCAATGTTTCTGGCTGGGTAATTACCACTAAAGTAACTAAATATACTCCATATATACTACTTTGAAAGGCCTTAAAAAATGCACGGATATATTTAACACAATGTCCTGAAATTTGTTACATAAATTTATATGACTATAAGTATTAAACTCTCTAAAAATCAGAACAATTCAATAAGAGATCTTGTGGAAAAAACACATTGAAAAATATGAATTTTGCGACTTGTGACTAATTTTACTGGAACACATCACTTATAATAATATAATAATTAATAATATTGCCTAATACAATAACTTATTACATACGTATGTGATTTCGAAGGTGCGATTCTGGGGTTCGATTAGAAATCTCGTATCACATACGTATGTGATTACAACCAAACTACTTTCGAGCATCACATGACTTGATCTGACCAATGAGAAGCCAGAATTAAATTTGTCTGCTTGACCCGCTTTTTTAGTGACAGCATCAATGCCAGCACGGTCGTACGTTCGCTAGTTCAAGTGACCAGCAACAAACAGAAAGATCTGTATTTGCTGGAGCTAACATCAGCGGTGGAAGTTTTATTCTCCATGTTGAGAAGTAATTTGAGTAATATGATATGTATTGCTTATTTAATGTCTAAATAAAGACGAAAGTTATGTTCACATTTTTTGTGAACGTATCATGACTTGGTAACCAGGGAGAGAAAAAGTAGTCCCCCATCTGAAGAATTTCAAGCGATATATTGTGATCCATAAGATAGAAAACCAAATACATACCTTTAATGTCCAGTTCGAGTTATATTAATTCCGAAGAAATCAGACGTAGAAACATAATATTAAAGAAAAATCGAACGCATATCTCACAATGAAGCCATGGTAGGGAAAAGTTTCAGCTCGCAATGATATAACTCACTTCCGCCATCATGGCTTCCGCTGTCATGTTCGTTCAAGACCGATGTCCGCAAACTCAATGGAAACCAAGGTAAAATGTCATTAAAATCGTCTTCCTCTTGTTGATTTAGTATGAAATAAATATTAAATAGCCCTCTGTCGATGTCAAATCTATCTCAACGTCGGGGCAAATCGCATGACACCCCTTTGGGGTGTCGTGCGATTTGACTCTCCGCCTCGATTTGACATTGACATCAGGCTATTTAATATAAATACTGTTCGCAGACTCTAGTAAGAAATACCATAGTGTGGAGTACTCACTGAGTCAGCCCAGAAGAGGCCGTAGGTACAATAAAGGCATTAAGTCCAGATGTCTGAGGTTTTTAAATAATGCCTTAAACCTTTCCACTCCAAGTTTCTGGTACAGACACTTGTCAATAGGGGAGTTGCATAGCCACCATTTTGAATCCTGATTCGCATGACATTATGGGATTAATGATACAGTATAAAATCTATAGAAAACATGCCATGTTCAGCATTGACTATTTATCAATGTTCTAATGTAAATATCTATGTGTTATACATGTTTCTATAACACAAGGCTCCATCGTTCCCATCATGTATTTGGTTTTCATAGAAAATCTATAAAAGCTGTGATATTCATGAAAACATTCTTGCAATTTCTTATAAAAATGTTGCCAAATATTTGTATGTCAGATTTCATCAAAATCCATCCCATGATGCACTGTACCAGACATGCGCAGTGGCACATGCAAGTCCCCTATTGCAACCCCACCCCATTTTGTGTCACATGTCCACACAACGTCATTAAACGGATACAGTAGCGTGACTCAAAATATCGCTGCCTTGGACTACTTTACACTCATTATTATACACGACTCAGCAATTTTCCGTAGTGTATTAAATCCAGTTAATCTGATGAAAGTGTTCACTAACTACAATTACACCCTATAAACCTGATCACTGATCAATATTTATTGATATAATATTAAAGATTTGAACAAGAACAACTGATTCAATGGCTCAAGTTACCACAGGCCGCACTTTGGATGCAAAATAAAGTGGTTGCACACAAGATTGGTTCTTAACCATGAGCATTACTCTTGCTTCATACTACTTCAACTTCTAAATATTCAGAAAATCATTAATCTTGCTGGCAGAAGCAGTTTGCTGAGCGTGCAAAATCTCGGGTAGCGGTGGAGTAAGTTTGTCCATGATTGATCTGACATCATCAATGATGGCAATATTGACCAATCACAAAAGTGCTTACATCAGTGGCAATGCGTTTTCTGTATTATACATATACAACAGAAATCAACAAACTATTAAATGTGTGTGTAACTCCTGGGCTGGTTAGACAAATGGTGATAAACAAAGAAAGTGGGCTTTGAGAATCTCAGTTGCCTAAGACCCTGCCCATTTAATGCACACAGCCGATTTGCCTCCCAATTTCCTCCTGATTCGGTTCTCCCGATGAATCCTATGATTTCATTTCAAATCCTGGTTTCTGTTGTTTTGAAATAACATAAACCAGGATTGGAAATGAAACCCTAGGATTCATCGGGAGACCCAAATCGGGGGGCAATCAGAGGCAAATCGGCTGTGTGTGAGTAGGGTTTAAGATCCCCCTTTATTAATATGACAACAACAGATAAACAACAACAACAAAAAACAGGAAAAAAAAGTTTCAATCGTATCAAGTTTTCAAGCAGTGTGTCCCGCTTGATATCAAGGAGAAGAATGATGGAGGCAAGGGGTCTACAAGTGGGACTGGAAGGGGTGGCCAGTCACATGACCCTTCTGGGCAATTTTTCCCACTGGCAGGGAATAAGCTTCCGCTATAGTACAAATTGCAACCAGTAGTCACAAAAGATCATTATATTATTATCATTAGAATACACTCATCTCATACTTATAATTAGCTGTCCTTATGTTTACCATCATTGGAATTTTAAAATATGATAATATCTCAAAATCCGTTTTTTGCAATGTGTGACTCATTTTCCTGTGACACATCCCATATTACTCACAGTTATAAAGTGTTAGTGGAATAGAAGTCAATATCAGTGTTTGTCTTTAACACCGGAGTAGCCTTTTTATCCATGTCTATAGAACTCAGGTAATAACTGCCTTGAAGTGTGTATTGATCACAATGGAAAACATTAATAAGTGGTAATGAGATATTGGGTAAATAAATGGGTACATTAGTCAGAACTAGGGTAGGTTCATATTGCATGGCAACATCTAAGCAGCACCCGGCCAGACTTCAGTACTGGTCGAGAGACAGCCACCTTGGAGAGCCAGCACTAAAAGTGAGTCTTTTTTGTACATTTTATGTCTGTTTTTTGTTTAGTTGTTTATACCAATGTGTGATGTGTGGCCATCACTAACATTTCACCAACATTTCTCTAACATTTCTCCGCATTGCCTCATTCCCATGCCATACTAGTATCACTAACATTTTTAACAAGAATAAAATCACATATTAAATGTCCTGATGTTTACTATCATTAGAATCAGCTGCATCTACATTTCAAATGTGATATATGTCAAAATCTATTCTTTGCGAGTTGTAACTCATTTTTCTGTAACATATCACAAATATGACTTGATCTAAGTAACTTCATATGTTGTACTTTAATACAATCTGTTTTTATTATCTTTCTCTGATCCTCTTAATGTTAAAAATATTCTTAAAAGATATGTCTTGAGTTGGCCACAGTAGTATTGTAATTTGACCAATCTCTGTTGGTAATACCTGGATATTTTCATATTGTAATTTGTCCAATCTCTGTTGGTAATACCTGGATATTTTCATATTGTAATTTGTCCAATCTGTGTTGGTAATACCTGGATATTTTCATATTGTAATTTGTCCAATCTCTGTTGGTAATACCTGGATATTTTCATATTGTAATTTGTCCAATCTCTGTTGATAATACCTGGGTATTGTTATATTGTAATTTGTCCAATCTCTGTTGGTAATACCTGGATATTTTCATATTGTAATTTGTCCAATCTCTGTTGGTAATACCTGGATATTTTCATATTGTAATTTGTCCAATCTCTGTATATTTGTATTGTATATTGTTTATTTCCGAAGACAGTACATGATAAACGTATAGATAATTTACATCGGAAATGGGTCGGTCCTCTTCTGTGGCAGCCACAGCTCTTCCAGAGGGTCCCTTAGACTAGACTTTTAAGTTACAATTAACGGTATACAGGGGTATAAAATGACTAATTACCTACACTACTGCAATGGGATGCACTAGCTATATCTTCATCAAGGTGTGACTCTTGGTATTGAGTTTCCTTGTGTATAATTTTTTGTGGACATCGTTCATTTGTTAAATTTGGGTTAATTAAGGTTTGATGGATAACAATGAGTGAAAATGGGTTGTGTGCTTATACAGGTAGTGTATCCCATTTTCAAATCAGCTAGGTCCTGGCATTCTTGTGAACACTGCGTTGACTGCTGTTTATATATTTTACATTCTTTAGATGTTATGATGACTAGAGGGTCTAGATGTATGTGGGGTAACATTCTGGCGAACACTGGCCCCAATTTCCATCCACATCCTTCACAGTTGTATAAATAATTTTGACTAGTTTTATAATAATCTTACGGCCGGATAGAGATCGATGCTGGGGTCTCCCCGTTATCCCATGTGGGAGAAGAAGTTTTCTTCAAGGTATATTTTGAATTCGACCAGTGTTGGGCAGTTTCTCCCAGCTGGTGGGATTTTATTGAAAAGGGTTGGGGCTTGTACAATAAATGTTTTTCTGATCCTCTCTGTTTTTGTCATTGGTATTTTTATGACTTTACTCTTTGCCAGACTTCGCAGATTGATGTTTCTGTTGTCAAGGTATCTTTTATCATGACTCATTTCATATGCTAGGTGGAGAAGGTGTGAGTCTCTCCTTTCATTCAGATATTCCATATTTATCTCTGAGTGAATTTCCTTGACACTATCAGTTTTTTTCTTGTTGTATGCTAGTCTTAGAAATGAGTTTTGTATGGATTGCAGCCTGTCTAGGTGTTTTTTCTGTGCTGGGGTATAGAATATATCACAAAAATCAAATATAGGGCGAACCATGGTCTTATAGATTAGGATTGTGTTTTTACTAGAGAGGGCCTGATTGATTTTGGCAGTGGCTCTTAGTCTCTGTGTTCCCTGTTTGATTTTTGAGGTTAGGTGTGGGTTGAATGTTAGACCGTCATCGATTTCTAGGCCAAGGTACTTGTATTGTGTGACGTGCTCCAAGACAGCGTTGTTAAGGCTTAATTTTTTTTTTTTTTTTTTATTACAAAATGGCCAAACAGTTACATTCATTTTCATTTACAAAAATACGCGTGTCCACCCGGTGGATGTTTTCCTGCGTTGCCTACAACCTTTATCGTTTACATCTGTAATTTAAACATTGTTATAATATTATACGTTATCCACTATAGTTACGTTTATACAATCATTCCTATATATTTACCTCAATACAAGTGACAAACATTCTTACTCGTTCTTCTCAATATATTCATTTTCGTATCATGCCGTTATACATATATGCAACAAGACTGATCCAGGCTTTAACTCTATGCTGTTAGTAATTAATCGCCTAGCCCTTATGAGGGCTGTATCTAAAAATATGGGATTGATTAAAAACTGCTATTCGCAGCATCTAGACAATATTTTCTTCAAATCTCAACCAATACAGGTCCTTCAGTTTTTCACCAAAACCCCTTGCGTCCTCACAATTCCGAATTTGTTCCGGTAAATTATTCCAAATACCAATACCTCTATAGAAGCTACTCTTCTTCATCCTTTCAGACCTAGGTAAAAAGGTTTTAAATAAAATTCCTCTTTTCCCTCGCAGTTCTTTCACTCTTGGTCCAAGGTCAATATATTTTCTTTTCTTCCTATACAGGGTTTTTATGAGAGCGATTTCTCTACGATAATTTAGAGGTAGTATTTTCCCCTTTTTTTGTAGCTCTTTTTTTGACATATCCCATCCAAATGATAGTCTCAGGGCTCTAAAGATTGTTTTTTGTAACTTGTCCTGTATTCCCAGTCTACTATTCATTATTATAGGGCTTGCATATTCAGCCAAAGGTAGTACATACGTCTTACATAGTAGCCAGCAGATATCACTATTTAAAAATTTTCTTCGTTTACTTATTCCTGCTAATGTCCACTTTGCCCTTGCAACCATGTGTTTGCGTTTGTGTTTGTATTTGTTTTACGCAGGGCTATGCTCATGGCTTTACTTTTTTGTACATTTACTGAGATACTGGATATTTTCATATTGTCCAATCTCTGTTGGTAATACCTGGATATTTTCATATTGTAATTTGTCCAATCTCTGTTCATTCATTTGGAGGCCCTTTTCAAGGCATTTTAACCCCCTTTTTTTGGCAAAACAAAGTTTCTGTCATAACTATAGGCTATTCTGTGCTACCAAGTTGTTACACTATTGTATAGGAGCTATAGTAAAAAATTATCCCTTTTCCAGCATTTTGCTGACTTTAGTTGCAAAAATACCCCCTTAATCAGCATTTCGCAAAATTCAGTCAAAAATTGGTACACTTATTTCTGATTTTGCGATACACGTTTGTGAGTGAAAAATGACCCCTTTCTCAGCGAAAAATGGGAACAAAAATGAGCACCCTGAGAGTGGGGGCAGGCCCTGCCCGGAGCCTTTCTTACAATGACTTCAATTGTCATCCATCACTAGTGGATGTCTTCCCTCAGCGTATTTACTTTCAAATACTTGTATAAACACATACCAACAGCAGAATATCAATAAACTCAGTCCTATAAGTTATGATATGAGTAACACTTGTTTGGTTAGTGGTAGTCAGCTCAACCCAGGCAAGGAGTGTCTAGGCTTTGGGGCAAGGTTTATTTATATCTGAGCATTCTATTTAGGTTATTCATGAACATTGTTCCTAGAAGTGTTTTCACTGTACTGTCCCATTCTAATTGGCCGAGGGAAATTCCTTCTCTGCCAAGGTCATGCATTATCCACATGCTAGATAGGGTCCCCTCCCCTCCCCCATCCTCCTCCCCTCACCTCCCCTCCCCCATCCTCCTCCCCTCACCTCCCCTCCCCCATCCTCCTCCCCTCACCTCCCCTCCCCCATCCTCCTCCCCTCACCTCCCCTCCCCCATCCTCCTCCCCTCACCTCCCCTCCCCCATCCTCCTCCCCTCACCTCCCCTCCTCCATCCTCCTCCCCTCCCTTACTCCAAACCCAGACCTGTTGTCCCCCTTCCCACTTGCCCCCTCCCCCCTACCCACTGATTAAATTAGCGCAGTGAACAATAATTAGATCAGATTGCAGTGGTGCGGTCAGCTATAAATAGCACATTCCTCCCTCCCAGGTGGACTCAGGTGTGGTGGACCTGGCCCAGTCGTGGCCAGTGGGCTAATTGGGTCAATGATCCGATCCAAAAAAATGCAATTCTTTACACCAGTTCTATGAGTCATAATATGAGTAACTCTTGTATAAAGATTTAACAGCAGTAGAATATTGATGAAGCCAGTCCTATAAGGCATAATATGAGTAACTCTTGTATAAACATATAACAGCAGTAGAATATTGCTGAACCCAGTCCTATAAGGCATAATATGAGTAACTCTTGTATAAACATATAACAGCAGTAGAATATTGATAAATCCAGTCCTATGAGTCATAATATAAGTACATTTTGTAATTATTTCCCATTATCTATAGTAAACAATTCAGAGTTAACTATTGGACACTATGTGTCAGGTATTAAAGAGAAACATCACTTCCTTTACCACCATCCATTTATAATCAATAATATATTGATTCACCCACTCCCAATAACAACAATATTACAACAGGTTGTTCTTTTTCAATTTCTACTTGATTTTGATCTATTCTGTGGTGAAATAACGTTTTCACCCATTTCTGTTGATCCACTGAGTCAAGTAGTTCGATGAAATTGACAATCTATGTAAGCTGTAAACTGAATAAAAGTTGTTATATATATATATATAATTTCATCCAAAATGAACAGCCAAGCCAAGACAGGCAATGCTGATCTCGCTGAAATGCAACAATATAAAGTTCATCTCACATCTTCTTTATAAAAACATTGATAAAATTACTCAAAGGGGTATGTAAAGTGAGCTTGTTCTGAATTTCTATTTATTTTGATGTATTCTGAAGGGAAATATTCTAATCTTTAAAGATTCATGTTATGCGTCTTATGACTCCAATGTGACCAAACAGGCTTGGGTTGGACACACACTCCTGGTTCCACCTCTCCTGTTCTATACTATGTAAATATAGAATAAGTTTTAACCCATTCCTAGCTGGTCAATTTGTAAAATGTTCATGGTGGAAACAATTATATATAACTAGCAAATACCCGTGCTTCGCACAGGATTTGCTAGTGGGACAGTGGGGCCCACATCTTCCCACTCTCCTTGTTCCCTCTCCAACCATCTTTCTCTTTCAAGTTGTCTCTGTAAGTTAGTAACTGTATTAACATTCATACCTCAAATAGAACTGTTGTATTGTTGTTGCCTCCCATTCCCTCTCTCGGTAAATCGGTAAATTTACCATAGATATCGGACATTATCAATGCTTTCTTTATGGTACATTGCCAACCTTTTTGATCATTTAGACATTGGATTTTGCCAGAGTATACGGTATTCCATAATATATCCACTCCCGTCCCGTAGTGAAGCAACAATGACGTCATGCTTTGGGTGACCCAGAAAACTTGTAGGGGCACTGTTAGGTTTGTTTTCAGGCAGCGCTGGGGGCCCTGGATGGGGGTGCTCGATGTAAACCCATTTCTAACCCCTTTCCAACCCTGATTTGTTAACAAAACATAGTGGAATGGCTCGGCACCATTTTTGGCAATGTGTATGTGAAATATGATGGAGATCTGGCCAGCGGTTTCAGAGAAGATAGGGGTTTAAGACTCAAAATGCTTATTTTATTAATATAGCGATTAGTACTTATTGGACGAATTGACACATGGCACATAAATAAAGAACAAGATCAGAGATTGAGTTCTTTATTTACACGTCCGTGTGGAAACAAGTCCTATAAGTTTATTATTATACATGCCTAGTTTTGCATGTAAAACATGCATAATTAAAAGAATAATAATATAATTTACAATTACCATATCTCGTTTTCATACCAGAGGAATATAACTAGAAATAGGCGAAAAGATCAAGGAAGAACACACTCACTCACCAGTAAACTTGCATCACTAAACTTGCGCCGCTAAACTTACGTCACCAAACTTGCATCAGCATGACAACGCACAATAGTTGTGTTGGTATTGTACTAGTCCATTACCACTTTACAAGTAATGAACAGCCGTTGGCACCTCAATATTGAATATGTGTATAATGATATTATATATAATATATCTCATTACTTTACAGCCTCTTCATCAGCATATTTCCCCCTCATCAAAAACCTTCAACCCAATAATGAAGAAACCTCTCGGTGAAAGCCTGATGTTGTTGATTGTGGTGTTGGTGCTGTGGCAGGCCATGTGTACCAGTGCTGAGGCAGGCCTGAGGATTGGCCTGTATGAGAAGCACACAGGATCAGATGACACATGCACACCCTGCTCCACACCAGGTCGCAGCCTCTTACATTGTATTAGCACCTCACACCTGCCCTCTAGTGTGTGTTTCCAGTACCAGGGTCATATCTGGAGGCGAGCACCAACTTCAGGTGAGTAGAGTTATCTAGGTCACTAGGTCAATACTGGGTTTAATTAGAGTTATCTAGGTCATGTTCATATGTATGCACTTTGCCCTTCAGCAATCTGGCTCAACCCTGCAGGGAGGACTGAAGTATACTACATTGTCCTCACAGCCTCACCGTGGGAAGTAGCAGTGAAAAGTTGCCAGCAGTATGGTGCCAAGCTGGTTGAGTTTGAGACACTGGCAGAAGTGGAGGCTTTTAGAAAACATCTACAACCATTTGGGAACACGCTAAGTAGTGAGTACACAATCAATCATACATGTTATGTGTTATATGAAAATCAGTCACAAGTCACAAAATAATCCATGCACATCCACATCATCTACAAGATCTCTTTGTAGAAATGTTCTCAATTTTTGGGCATCTAGCGTTTTAAGTTAGACATTATTATTTATTACAAACTTTTATTCAGTAAAGTCTATACTTGTCTTATGTTTTCCTAGGAGTTCGAAATAGGAGTTCAAAAACATACAATACATCATTTACTCCTTCAGTTGTAAGACTTAAATCTGTTTAGGTTTCGAATCCTGGCTAATATCAGGAAGGTATATACAAGGCAGTAGCAACAACTCATTGTCTGCACTAAAATATCAGCAACTGGGACTTAATTTAGTTACAGCATGCCAGGTGACACTGCAGTACCGTTGTCGGTAATGGTACCACATACATATAGCCCAGGTAGTTTGATTGCCCTCTACCAGGGAAGAGCGTACTAGTGATACACTTACGGGCCAGCTCAGACCAACCAACGGGGACTAATTATGAATAGTTGGCGCTAGTAGTAGTAGTGGCATTACTTTCAACTATATGCCACCCGCGCATATTATTTGTTGCTACTCCCTTGTATATACCTCCCTGCTCATACTCAGTTTACAATACATTTAGATATATATTAAAGCGACAAATATCAATTAAATATATGGGGAAATCTATGCTTCTACTGTTTACTATACATTTAGATATATTGTAAAATTGACAAGCATAAATTGTTTAATTTGTGAAGTTAAAGTTGTCTCATTCAGCCCCACATTCGTCGCGCCCCTACCGGCCAGAAGGCTACCTACACTTTCTTACCGCCACAACGCTCGCGGATTTCTTATCATTCCAAAGTTCAAAGGTACAGGTGAGGTCCAGGTCTGACCGTTATCTCAAAGTCGATAACATGGGAAGGGAGGGGAGGGGCTGACCACCAGGTCAGGGGAGGGGGGGAAACACTGATTAAAGAGTGGGAGGGAGAGGGGAGGGGAGATAACCCCATGACCTGGTCACCACCCAAAGAGATTGGTCAGAGTGGCAGTGGTCACTCTGAACCTCGTTTTAATAATTTGTCTGTCATTGTTATCCTGTGGTTGATTGGATCTCTAATCTAACCTGTCGATTAATTGGTCCAACGAGACCTAAGCCAATCAGCGCAGGCCCAGTGTATTCGTTCTAATCTGTCTAGTATAAGAATAAACATCAGAGTTAGTTCGACCTCTTGTAAGGATTGTACTGATTTGAAGCATACATCTCTGTGTGTTGCGTTGATTAATTTCTCGCCCAACTACTGACCCTGAATTATTACGAAGAATGGCCCGCATTTCTTCAATATATTACTTGATTATTAACTGTATGGGGAAATCTATGCTTCTACAGAGTAGTATAATAAGTCAATCTTGTAATCCATTCTTAAGAGTGGGATAGAGTTTCATTATTACAGTACAACAAGTGAAATTGTGATTTGGTTGTATTTGTGACCGTTACTATCAGTTATAATAATTCTTACCATTTATCTTCTAATCTTTATTATCTAAAATAATAACAGTAAAGTTATCGATATGATCTTGGTTTCTCAGGCATTACACGTCCAGGTATTTTGAACATCGTCATCAATTCCAATTATATCACTTTTCTAATTAAGATTCTAATTCAGGCTCTCACCCAAATAACATGTGTCAAATCTGAAGCCAGTGCATCCTATATATCCTTGCATTTCTAAGGTCATCCTAAGAGCATATTTAGCTACTTTAAACAGGCAAACAAGCCTAAACAAAAAGACCTGGCTAACGTTTCTGCTTTGGAAAAAATGATATATAATTATTAACTATATTATATGATCTAGATGTATGTGGCATCAGAGTATTGTGATGGGAATGAATGGAAGTCTTGGGCTATTTACCATATACCATATAAATATGGATTGTTTTCGTAGGTTGACATTGCCCACCATCCCGCCCACCATACTCCAAGCTGCCCCACCCTCCCCCCGTGCTTGGTCACATTAAAATCATTGAGTTTTAGTGTTAGATCCATGTACAAACCATCGCTGATGTAGGCAATGGTTTCACACATAAATAGGCCTATGCTCTATGGTGCTGCTGCACTGTTGGTGCACTGTTGGTGCTACTGGTGGCGCTACTGGTGAGAGAGGGAGAAACCATTTCTCTGAGTTTACCCGAACTTTCACAAGGCATGCTGAGCGTGCGAGAGTGGACCGAAGAATGTTGGGTTAGAAGAATACAGAGAGATATAGGCATTACCGTGTACTGTCTGGTATGCAGTAATTGTACTAGTAAGAGCTCAAAATCTCTTTTATACAGTATACTGGGGACAATGCGGTAGGTCAGAAGTCTGGCCAAATTGGAAATAGTGCATTATTTGGAAATCTGAGCGGATCCTGACTAATAGGCTTCCCCTATCGGGATGGGGGCGAATATTCAAGCTCGGGTTGTTTATTCATGCATAATTATTAACTATGCCACTGACGCCTTTTGGTCTGGAGTCATGATTTTGTCAACCCTCATTATCAGCCTTATACAGGGAAACAATAAATGTAGGATCTACAACCCATGTACCTATATAACTCCCACCATGAAGTGATGAGTAACAAGAATTAGTTAATTGTGATCAGTTTACATTTATTTATTTATTTCCGGTTTATGCAGAAGATTGTGTTTCCAAGGGATACAAAGATTGATGCCAGTTAAATGTAAAGTTTGAGAGGGAGGGATAGTAGGAGGGAGAGGAAGGGGAGACTATCCCTACCCCATATATGATTGGTCACTCCATGTGTTTCTGTTGGTCCCTTTAACACCTTTGCATAAGAGGCATCTTACTTCTCAACTTGTCACTTTAATTCACACATGGTCTACCCTTTAATTCACACCTAAACACCATCCCGTCCCCCTCCCAGCCATTACCAATATGATTCTGATGCCATCTGCTGATATCAGAATCAACAGATTCTTCACACTGATATCCAGGATGGGAGGTGCCAAGATGCTATGAATGATTGACAGAAATCCCCCCAATCCAATTAAATTGATGTTATGTCATCAATCTAAAAAGGATTCTTTAAAGCTTTAAATACAACAAAATAAACACCTTGTCTAGGGCCTGTAGGGGATTTGCATAGCCGCCATCATGTATCTTGATTCGCATTGAATTATTGGACTAATGGTACAGTCTAGAATCTATAGAAAACATGCCATGTTCAACATGTAATATTTATCAATGTTCTGATGTCAATGTCCATGTGTTATACATGTTTCTATGACACATGTCCCCATCTTTCCCATCATGCATTTGGTTAACATAGATCATTTATAAAAGCTATGATATTGGTGAAAACATTCTTGAAATTTTCGATGAAAATGTTGCCAAATATATGTATGTCAGATTTCATCAGAATCCATCCCAGAATGCACTCTGGCAGGCATGCGCAGTGGCACATGCAAGTCCCCTATCCTGTGCACAGGGGGATGAATGTCAAATATAAGACGTGTGATGCTTAAATTGGTGATAGGGACAACTTTCCATCCAGAAACGTTGCAATTGTGGTACAAAGGCCAGTTCTTACAAGCCTTTGTACTACCTGGCAGCTGTGCTTGGTGCAGTGACAGTCTATTCCACCAGGTGGGGTGCAGGACAGTGCTTGTATTATACTCTCTCTCTAGACCCATAGATGTCTATCTTATGCACTGTTGCTTGTATTGCTGATTACTACTGTATTGCCCTGTTATGTATGTTCACTGTGTAACTTGTATGTATACCATATGGTGTTGTGACACCCTATTTGTGTTATGTATAATGTATGGACTAGTCCCTGTGGGGCTAGTGTTGGTGAGGTTCAGTACTCCCTCAGTACTGGCCTCCAGAGCTGGTGTATGGTAATAAAGGTTGATAGCTGGCAAGGACCAAGAACCTGAGTTAGTGATATGTTCGTTAGTTAGTGCGGTACTAATTAGCAGGAACCACAATTCACTACAATTTGGTGCCGTGCCAGTTGGTCCTTGTTGGTTGGTTGGAGAAAGGCACTAGTAAGTGTAATGCTTCTAGTGAGGAAGGAGAGACAACTTCCCTAGTTGTCTGGCTCTGAAATACCTGGATTGGACTTGGTGTTGGTGGTGACTGGTATTGGACATAGATTTGTTATGAGAGTAACCGGAAGGCATGTCTCAAGCTGGGATTGACAGGCCAGGGACCCCACTAAAAGAGTGGATCCAAATCCTCAGCTGCAGCTGGGAGGAGGACTGCCACTCAGGTGGAGGTTTTTACCTGGAGTCAATTTTCTCTAGCTGGAGGTAGATTGGTATAAGCAGCATTCTGGTGGTACTCTCCTGGTATTTCAGCCCATACCATGTTTCTACTACAAACAGGTGTAATCCAAGGAAATGGTGGTATATGAAGGGTGACCAGAAATTGACTCTTAGTAGTCCTATAACACCTGCATAGTTGTTGCTGGATTTGAGTTTTCAAAATTTGAATCTAAGCATCCAGAGGTTGTTGTGGGATCTGCTTGAGTTAAATCTCAGGTTAGAGGACTGAAGCTGGTGTTTGGCAGAACTTCTGAGTGAATGTCTGGGTGCAATCCGGATGCATTCTCATGGCATTCCAGTGGCATTCCGGCGGCATTCCGGCTAGGAAAACGGGTGCATTCCGGCGGCATTCCGGCATGCATTCCGGCGGCATTCCGGCTCGGAATCCGGTGGCATTCCGGCTCAGAATCTGGCAGCATTCTGGTGGCATTCTGACATAGGTTTCAGTGGGATTTCCAGCTATATGTTGGTGAAGTTTCAGCTTGATGTTGGCTGTAATTTCAGTTGATTTCCTTCTGGTTTGTGGCAGTATTTGTTACTGGTTTCTACCCGGATTTCTAACTGGTTTTCCAGTTAGTTTTTCTGCTAGATTTTTCCGGTTGATAGTCCTTGGATGTGTCACTCTGAATCTGGTTACGTGACATGGCAGCGAATGAACTAAGGCCCCATGATGTTGTGTATCGTTGGCATGGCAGCAGGTTGACTCCCCTGGGATGTTATGGCAGCAGGATCAGAGAGCCCTGTGATGTCAGGTATCGTTGATAATGGCAGCAGGTTGACTCCCCTGGTTGGCATGGTAACAGGGTCAGAGAGCCCTGGGATGTCAGGTATCGTTGGCATGGCAGTGGGTTGACCTGGATGGAATGTCATGTAATGTGCTTGTTGTTTGGAGTGGTATTAAAAATGGTGGTGCATGATCAAGCCAACTTGCGATGAGCAGGAGGTGTTCCTCGGATGGCTTGGGGACGCCCAATGGGAAAGCTCCGAGGGTCTTGGAAGCACAGATCGTTCTGTCAATGGTTGGTTATTGTGAATGTTTGGTGGTGCGACATATGCAAGTTGCCAAGGTTATAGGACTCCAGTATACTTGGTATGGATGAGTACAATTCAGATTGATCTGGTGAATTCACTATGGAGGAAAGGTGAACATGCCATTGTATATAAGCCTATGCAGAGCGAGTCAGTATTAAGCACTGTGCGTGAAGACGTATACAGCAATTTATACAGGTATTGACTTGTGGTTTGATGGTGAAGGATTATATTCTGTGAAATGAAATCAGATGGAATAGGGTCAAACAGGTTTTGATAATCCAGATGATGAATGAATATTCCTTTGAATCGGATGAATTGGAATTGGGATGGCGTGCACTGCAGGCAGTGTGAGTTGGTTCTGCTGGATCTCCTGATGGAAGTTGTGTGATCTGGTATTGTGTACTGTGGACTGCTCGAGTAAAAGAATTTTTTCCAGGCTTTGCATGGAACCGGAAAATTTGGCTACTCACTTTGACTAGTATAGAACTCAGCCGGAGCTCAGAGTGTTTACGGGCAAAACTGGTGAAATGGTGTTACAGATATTGGAAATGAAAAAAAGACACAACGAGAGGTACTGGTATTTTTTCATTGGTGTGATTCAGTATGATTATGCTGCATTGTGCTGATTATATCAATTGAAAACCCTATACGTGGACCCTTCTGGTTATGGATATTGGGATTTTCACTTGTCCGGGGTACAACGTGATTCATTCTTCCTTGCATGTATAGATCTATCGGCAGAGAAGATAGGAACAGCTACATGAGTGCATGTCTCGATTGCTATAGCTTAGATGGTAGTAAGTGGCTGCTCGGGTCACATTGGTGTAGTTGCAAATATCTCTAACAGAGTATGAGCATTGAGTTGAAACTGGATTTAAAACTGGATTTTCCATGATAGAAATTGGGAATTTGGTGCAGCAGCTAACCCATCTAGGGAAGCAGCTGTAGCCAGAATGAGCAGGTAGTAGAAATTGGTTGCATTCCGACGGCGGCGTGGGAGTGCTAGTACCCCAGCGTCTAGCTACCCCGGTTGACTACCCGGACGGATGCAGTCTTGGTCCTTGTTCCTGCAACCCTATGATGAATATTATGGTGGATCTTATCTTGTGTCGAACAGTGATTGGACTGTATACTACTTCAGTGCTACAATATCATGGAGTCTTCTATTTTCATGGATTCTTCAATAGACAGTGTGCTACTACTACTTCATTGCATATCAACAGGATGTTGCTGGACTTTCTATTACTTCATTTACATGGACTGGTGTGCAGCTGATATATTGTCTACTATATAGACTCTGACACGTATGTTGTATGTTTTAAAGCATATTCTATCACCTATGATTATATTGAGAATTTGTTCTCAACCGTGTATTGTATGTGCATTGTATGCTTATGTCTTTATATGCATTATCCAGCATGGATTCCTGATTTTACTGTCTTTCCACTGTATACTTTACTGCCATATCACTTATATATTTTCATTGTTCAACCTTATTGTGAGTCACTTTGTGCCTTGTACGGTTGTACCCTCCTAAAGCATTAAGGAAGGGGAGCATTGTGGTACAAAGGCCAGTTCTTACAAGCCTTTGTACTACCTGGCTCCTATATACAGCTGTGCTTGGTGCAGTGACAGTCTATTCCACCAGGTGGGGTGCAGGACAGTGCTTGTATTATACTCTCTCTCTAGACCCATAGATGTCTATCTTATGCACTGTTGCTTGTATTGCTGATTACTACTGTATTGCCCTGTTATGTATGTTCACTGTGTAACTTGTATGTATACCATATGGTGTTGTGACACCCTATTTGTGTTATGTATAATGTATGGACTAGTCCCTGTGGGGCTAGTGTTGGTGAGGTTCAGTACTCCCTCAGTACTGGCCTCCAGAGCTGGTGTATGGTAATAAAGGTTGATAGCTGGCAAGGACCAAGAACCTGAGTTAGTGATATGTTCGTTAGTTAGTGCGGTACTAATTAGCAGGAACCACAATTCACTACACAAACTTTTTTTCAAAAGTAAAAATATCAAACTTAAAATATAGAAATAATTGTTACCTGTGCTGATGTTTTATCATCCTTAGATTCAGCTTGATCTCTTCTTTTTTAAATATGATGGTATCTGAAAATCCATTTTGTGCGATTTGTGACTCATTTTCCTTAACACATTGCATTTAATCATAAATAAAGTCACAGAATGACCATTGAAACACAAGGATATATGTCATGCATTGTCTTAAAAGTTTGTATATAAATTGATATGAGTGCTAAACCAACCAACATTCCAATAAAGAGATGTGAAAAAATCACTACATCTATATGTGATCCGTTTCAGGAAAATTAGTCATAAGTCGCAAAATATGGTCACCATATTTGAAAAGAGGAGATCAATCCGATTCCAATGATTGTAAATACTAGGAATACTAGGATACCTTGTGTATTTCTATATTTTTAGTCTGATATTTTTATGTTTGAAAAAAAAAGGTTTGCAATGTTTCTGGATGGGTAATTACCAGTAACTAACTAAATATACCCCATATGAAGGCCTTCAAAACGCCAAGATATATTTGATACAATGTCCTGAAATTTGTTACATGGACTTATATGATTATAAGTGCTATACCCTCTAAAGGTCAGAACATTTCAATGAAGAGATTTTATAAATAAATCACTTTGAAAAATATCAATTTAGCGACTTATGACTCATAAAACACATCACATATTATATATCACTTTTGCAACTTGTGACTCAATTTCCTGTAACTCATCACAAATGCATTGTTTATCCAGAGGGAGATCAGAATCAGTTGTTGACAGGAGGCAGGAGGAGACGAGGTACAACAGGAGACATAGTGTGGGACACCAGCAACCAGAAGATACCACTCACTGTGGAATGGTGGAAGTCAGGTGAACCCAATGATACGGGCAACGAAGAGGACTGTGTGGGTGAACCACTGATAGTGCATAGATTCAATGACATGCCATGCTCTGTATGGCCTGGTCTGCTGGGCTACATATGTGAGATAACAGTCTAACAGGGAGACACAGTGTGTAAATTACACCACCATATATGTATACTAGTCCAGCAAAGTATATAGATTACCCCACCATAGATGTATACTAGTCCACCAAAGATTAATAGATTACACCTCCATATATGTATTTAGTCCAGCAAAGTATATAGATTACACCTCGATATATGTACCTGGTACCATTACCTGTACTATTTAATTCTACTAAAAGGAATATAAGAAATACAAATTATGCAAACAATGATAATGTTCTGTGGTTTTCTATGCGCCAGTGGCACCGATCCTAAGTTATCATGGAAAAAGACACCTTCTTACAAGGACACTTATCCCTTTTTTTCCCGTAGAAATATTCTTGCTTTAATATAAGGCTAATGAACTAATTATAAGTGGTTATAGAAATCTTTCCAAAAGGGTCAAGTCTTCAGAAAATGTACAATTGGCCTTCACCAATCCCCTCAAACAACTCAAATTTCATACGAAAATTAGGTTCAAAATACAGTTCAACATAACCAGACACATTTATTGAATGAATACAATACAGAATACACTCAGATATACTCAGTATTCATCATTTTTCACTCTAATTTAGCTGAATCTGAAAGATGTGTGCAAATGTAGATTGTGCATTTTTTGAAAATGTGACCCACAAGGCAAAATCTTTGCTACCTGCTGAGCAGACCCTGGAGCTGTCCTCAGCTGTCCTCAGCTCCCTGGAGAAGTCAACATATATGGGTCAGATTTTCAGAAAATGTACAATCACCTTCACTAATCTTCTCAAATAACCCAAATTTCAGACAAAAATAAAGTTCAGAATAGAGTTCTACCTAACCAAACAGATTGCTAGAATCAATGCAATGCAAGATATACTTGAATTTACCTAGTCATTATGGACAAGGAAGACTGAAACTTAAGTTGAATTGTTTTATTATTCTTTGGGGAATAAACATTTTATATATATTCCACAGATGAATAGATGTGAGCAGATTGTCTTTGTTAAGTAGAGGTAATATCCAGGTAATGTCAGTTCTCAGGAATCTGGTGTTCAGAGTCACATATATGTCCCAAACCGTTGTAGATGGGGGCGAGGGCGCGATGGACGGAGGTAGTGTTGTGTGGGGCTGGCACCAGGTAGGTGCTAACCGCGTCTGACCTCAAGGTCCCGTGATTCTTGACATCTTGTAGGTTTGCCCCTTTAGCATGGAACACAAACTGGGCGCCGCCACGCCTAAGGCCGTGAAGGGAGTGGGAGGAAGGATCATCACCTGAACACTTAATAAGGCCAGCCCACTCTTTAGACACATATGAAGATGTCATTGGGTTTCCATCGACAAACAAAAAGAGGGGACCTCTATGTCTCCTATAAGACATGGCCTTAAGATGATTATTAAAAGCACTTAGCGAACAGAAAATGCTCCCAGGTACGGGCTACGGTACGGACTTTGTCCATTTCACTGCAATCACCAGCGTGTGATGAGAGATGCTGAGGTCTTGGTATGTGAGTTGTCTGGTTGGGTCATATTCTGAAAGGGATTTCGGAAAGAGGTTGGATTGACGAAGAAATCCCTCAAACATCAGAATGACCGCTAATATCAGCTGGATAGAATACTGATGATGTTGTGCTGCAAGCAAGCAGCGTTTTACCAGAGCTGGCGAGGCAGGAGCCTTTGGAGCTGGTACGTGGCGAATGGTGAGCTGGACACCTCTGAGTGCTGTTGATACACAGTGATGATTAAGAGGATGTGGGTCTAAGCCTGCATTCTTGTAAAAGGTCCTCACATGGCTTAAGGCATTACCGATGGTGCCTGGAGTAGAGCCATTGAGCACAAGGTACTCTATGTACCAGCAGATATGCTGTGGCTGGGCTTTGGAGTAATCCACTTTGATGTGTGCACAGAATAATAGGAAGAGATGAGCTGCTGATAGCCGATTTTTGACTGTACCAGGGCGATGGGCTGCAGCCGCCTCTGCTGCGTGGCTGCTGCCAGTCTGGAGGTCATATTGCCTAGTAGAGGTGAGAAACAGAAAAGACATATTCATTAACATGCCTATGTTTCAGGTTATTGTGGGCTATAAGATCAAGTGCACGTTGCTTATGTTTGGCAGATAGGGGGGCGCATGATAAGGTATCGGGTATGTCCATGAATTTCCCAGGTACGTGGATGTACCTGAGGGAAACCTGGTATTCAGCTGCGACGAACCAAAGGGCCCGGGCACAAGCTGCCAGTGTTGCATCCTTTGCACGACCTCCCTTAAATGTTTCCACCGCTGCTGTGTTATCGCAGTGAACAACAATGATGCACCCTTTATCTGATTTCTTGACGAAGGTTCTCACTGCTGCCACACAATTTAAGGTCTCAAGGTGGTTGATTGATCTTCCTTGCCTGTCATATTCTGTGAAGACATATGTATAACAGAACTGACCATCAGTGGCCCCTGCACCCACCATACATGCATCGGCCCAGACCTGGCGCACCACTTGGGCTCGGGGAATGATTGTCTTTCCATTATACCTAGGAAGAAACACAGAAAACCAATTGAGGTCTTTCTTGACGTAGTTGTTTATGTAGATCCTCCCACCTTTTGCAGCGCGTAGAGCAGCAAGCATACAATGCATAAATAGGCGGGCAGGTTGAACAACCTTTCCAAGATGAGCTATCTTTCCTATCGTCTGTTGCATTTCTTTAGTCGAGATATGAGGGCGGAGCTCAGTAGCTGCTAAACTGTTGTAAATTTCACTGAGCTTGTCCTCTTTTATTGCCATTTGATTTTTGACCGTGTCAAACTCTACCCCAAGCCAGGTTACCAGAAAAGAAGCAGGTTGTAATTTCTTTTCTGCCACAGTAAACCCAAGGGTCTTACACAGATCAAGTGCAATACTATATTGGGCATGAAGTGTAGGTAGGTCGGCCGCTAGTAGTAGGAGGTCATCGAGGTACATTAGAGGGATGGCACCTTTAGCTTGTAATGCTCGTACGATAAACATCGCAACCCTTTGCATCACCAGGGAGGAGATCCTAGCCCTGAAAGGGAGAGATGTGTCAAAGAAGAATTTACCTCGATGCCGAATACCTTGTACAGGCCAGTCAAGGGGGCATACTGAGAAATGTTGGTAGGCCCGCTTCAGGTCGATGACTGCCATGGCGACCGACGAAGATTCAATGCCTCTTATGGTGTCAACTGCCATATTAATAGTTGGTAAATTGTGGTGAGCAACGGCATTATTATATCTGTTCTTCCCGATATAACGATTTACACCACCGTCTGGATATGATAGATCAACAATTATACGTCTGGAGCCGTCAGATTTTGAACGAGTCATTAATGGACTAACCTTTGTCCATGGATAAAACGGCGGGTCATCGAATGGGCCAGCGAGTGCACCCAGACGGGACTCAACCGACACATAATCATCTATACTATCTGGAAAGCTTTTTTCGCTGATGGATGATTGTCACTGAACTCGGTGCCCATTATGGGGCCACCGGTATATTGCATAGGAAATCCATAGTTAATTCCTTTTAAGACCAGGTCATCGTCTGGATGGCCCGTAGCTATGTCACTCCAAGCTTGAACACACAATTTTGTAGGGAGTAGAATCTTAGCACCTCGCCAGTTGGGGAGGCCAACTTGTTTGACACGATTATATATATCCTTGAGAACACTTGGGACCCTATCAGACGGAGACGGCCAGTTATTATAACTATCAAAGCACTTATTTTGGCCCACCTCCGCTTCTGATGCACACACTGGGTCATAATACTCATCGATAATAGGGGATTCATCAATACACATATTCACATCATCAGTTTTAGCAGTATCATTTATGTCAATACTGGCATTGGCACAGCACGAGAACAGCATGAGAACTTACCGGTTGAAGTGTCGGCGAGCCATCGATAACCATAGGGGTCGAGGCATCTGGACCTCTCCTCGCTGAGTTCTCAGTAAAGTCATGGGAATAGGGGCTCCTATCCGGTTGGGAATGATGACGATCAATACTATGATCAACACTGACATAATTATTCCGTTGTGGCTGGTGTTTTAACAGAAAAGCCGGGAAATGCACCTGCAGAGGTGATATTTTCATGACCGACTTTTTCATGTTTGTTGTAGAACGGAAGGTTGGTGTGCGCATGAGCGCTAAGTTTGTTTACGTCGGCTGACAGAACTGGGTCAGCATCACCACGAGTGACTGGACGAGGAAGTGAATCGACAGAATTATGAACGCTATTAACACAACTTTTTGCTCCATATGAACGATAACTATCATTGTAGAAGCTAACACATGAGTTGGGTCCTCCCATCCTCGCATTTATGAGTTTTTTGAAGCCTGGTAACTCCCATGATTCTCATTATTATTGCTCGAAGCACTCTCACTTGCTTTTGACTTAGACCACTGTTGTTTCTTGAAGCCCGGCTTGTCGTGCCCCTCCTTCGGAGCAGCATTTCTGTGATTGTTGCAAGCTTTCGCAGTGTGGTTTAACTCCCTATTCTTAGTAGCGTAGAAGCAAAACCCACATGAATGGATCATTGTGATGGCCCCTTCTGGTGCAAATTGGCTGTCGCACTCATCACTATTATATTTTGGACAGGGAACATGAAGCCCTGCCTTCTTAGATGGCTTGCGGGGGAGCCAGCTCAATCTAGTGCGATGTTGCTGTATCTCTACATCATCGGACCACTTGAGGGACTTATCCAGAACATAATCCATAACAGTCTGGGACCAGGCCCGGGGCCCGTCCCATCCATGTGCAGATGTGTCCTGAGCAAGCTGCGAGATGTGTGTAGCTAATGCCAGCTGCTCAGAACCCTGGGTAAGTTTTTCTGCCAACATTTTTGCTAAACCACAGGTATATTCCGAAAAAGAAAGGTCACGTTTCTCCTCCTTTACCTTAGCAGCCATATCGGGTGGGAGGGAGGTGTCAGGAGTGATATATTTATGTGCTTTCCTACCTTTTGGCTTGCCCATGTTGGTAGATTGGTTGGTTGGTTGGTAAACGTTTATTTGCAGACTAAGCTGCCAATCGAGGATTTCTCCGAGCAATAGGGAGGATTTCAGCACCTCATTAGCATAGTACATAGTATGATTGTAGGTTAACTACCTCTCAGTCGTTGACTGCTGAGGTTCGCTACAACGATGTGTTAAGTAATTATTTATACATGTAATTAGTGATAACAATTTGGCACCTTTTGTTAACACACATAATTATTTGTTTTACAAAAGCTTGATGTTTCAAGTGTACTTTATATAAAATATTCGTCGTTCCAGACATATATGGTCGATTCTAATGAACTGTCCGCTTTGGGTGTTCAGGGCTATAACTTGGTTAGCATGATAGATATAGAAATGCAAATAGTGTCACTGAATCCGCCTCGTCGAGACCTTTCGTGGGATACCTATATTTGTATACCTGTGATGGGAACTTTTATTTCTACAGGCCAAAAACATGCCATTTTTCACCATTTTTTAAAAAACTTTCCTCAGTTATTTTGGATAACATGCAGTTTAAAAATTGGAGAAGCTCCCACGAACGATATTTATGTCTCTATATATTACCAACAATCTACCTTTTGCTATGATTTCTTTTAAAAAAGTCACTTCTGGTTTTTAAATATTCTGCAAATTATTTTGTCATTGTGTAATTATGTGTCACCGTGATTATGACAAAATTGCTGGCCCTATACCTTTCTTTTAATGTCATCAGTTGAATAATTTGTTGTGTCCAAAACTATCACTTAACCCTTTATTAACCATTACAAAAACAGAAATAGCAGTCAGATATCTGGCATCATCCCTTTTCTATCATTCTGTAAAATAAACCAGATTTTGTGTAGTTTTTAGGTCACCGTGATTATGGGTTTCTCTCAAGGGTTGCATAAAAACAAAAAAAGAATAAGACATCCCTTTTTGCATATTAACACCTTTATGTTTCCTCTAAACTCATGCATAATCTTAGCCTTACTAGTATCATTGTCTAGAAGCTATATCAAGTTTGATAAATATGTCACCGTGATTATGCTGTCACCGTGATTATGACACATATCCAACTGGTTTCTTCAAATCAGTACAGGCTTCAGTTTTATTAGACATGCAAACAACAGATATCATTACATTCATAGGAGACTGCAGTAGCAACCAGTGTCGTTTGGGAACCTTATTGAGACTTTGGAACATTTTTATTACACATTTTCATTTAACACCAAATATGAGCAGTATTTTACATATTAAAACAACCTTCAGGAAATATTCAAAATTATGAAATAAGCATCAAATCAGTTTGTCTAGCATAAACAATAACCCATTGAACAGGATAGACCCTCCCCTGACAACCAGGGGTTTCTTGTTAATTCATAATTACCAGTTGTAGTCATGGTGACTGCAAAAGCATAGTCACGGTGACATATGTCACCGTGATTATGCTTTGGTATTGAGACTTCTTTGAGGCCCAGTAAGATCGTTTTTAACTCATTTTTTAAATTGCTATGTACACAGCTTGTGTTTCTCCATATTTTAAGGGTAGTAATGTTAATTATTATAGTGAATATTTGCAGTTGTGTAAGCCAGAAAAACATTAAAAGATTGAAATATTGCCAGATCAGGACTTCCATGAATAGGGACAATACTAAAGGAGTTATTTTGCCCTTAGTCCCAACTGAATTATATCTAGTGTATACACCAAAGCCGGAAATGATTTAAATTTGATTAAAAAATAATTATAGGGCAAATTGCAAACTCTATGCAAAATGTGCATATATATGTCACCGTGACTATGCATTGCTAAACCATATCTTCTTGCTCTATGAATGTATTTTGATATGATTTTCCTAACTTTATTGGGTTGGATTATATTCCAAGTTGTATGTACTGTATATTTGCTATGAATTAACCTAGTAGGTGGTCCTTGGAAAATATGGAAGTGATACCACCTGGGTGGAGGTTTTTAAATTTATAATTCTTATTTTTATTATTTTTACATACATATATAACATTTCTAGATCAATTGTATTACATATTTCATTGATATGTTCAATAGCTGGAAAAATGGACTGAGAAAGGAATAGGACTGAGAAAAATGTATAGTCGCATAATGTTTTCAGCTGAAAAAATATATTTAAAACCAACAAAACATGCAATAACAGTATGTCAAATCAAATCAAATCAGATCCTCTTGCCTCAACCCCTTCTCACTCATACCCTTCTCCTTTACACCCTCCTACCGCAAACATTGTCCCTCACACCCTCCTACCACAAACTGTTCTCCCCGACACCCTCCATCCTCAAACCCTTCTCCCTCACACCCTCTTCCTTCACACCCTTCTCCCTCACACCCTTCTCCCTCACACCCTTCTCTCTAACACCCTTCTCCCTCAAACCCTTCTCCCATAGACCCTCTTCTCTCAGACCAACTTCCCTCACACCCTCCTCCCTCAAACCCTTCTCCCTTAGACCCTCTTCCCTCAGATCCTCTTCCCTCACACCCTCCTCCCTCACACCCTCCTCCCTCACACCCTTCTCCCTCACACCCTTCTCCCTTAGACCCTCTTCCCTCACACCCTCTTCCCTCACACCCTCCTCCCTCACACCCTCCTCCCTCACACCCTTCTCCCTCACACCCTTCTCCCTTAGACCCTCTTCCCTCACACCCTCTTCCCTCACACCCTCTTCCCTCACACCCTTCTCCCTCACATCCTCCTCCCATATACCCTTCTCCCTGACACCCTTCTCCCTTAGACCCTCTTCCCTCACACCCTTCTCCCTCACACCCTCCTCCCTCATACTCGTCTCCCTCACACCCTTCTCCCTCACACCCTTCTCCCTCAAACCCTCTTCCCTCAGACCCTCTTCCCACACAGCCTTCTCCCTCACACCCTCCTCCCTCATACCCTTCTCCCTCACACCATTCTCCCTTAGACCCTCTTCCCTCACACCCTTCTCCCTCACACCCTTCTCCCTCACACCCTCCTCCCTCATACCCTTCTCCCTCACACCATTCTCCCTCACACCCTCCTCCCTCATACTCGTCTCCCTCACACCCTTCTCCCTCACACCCTTCTCTCTAACACCCTTCTCCCTCATACCCTTCTCCCTTAGACCCTCTTCCCTCACACCCTCTTCCCTCACAGCCTCCTCCCTCACACCCTCCTCCCTCACACCCTTCTCCCTCATACCCTTCTCCCTTAGACCCTCTTCCCTCACACCCTCTTCCCTCACACCCTCTTCCCTCACACCCTCCTCCCTCACACCCTCCTCCCTCACACCCTTCTCCCTCATACCCTTCTCCCTTAGACCCTCTTCCCTCAGACCCTCTTCCCTCACAGCCTCCTCCCTCATATCCTCGTCCCTCATACCCTTCTCCCTCACACCCTTCTCCCTCACACCCTTCTCCCTTAGAACCTCTTCCCTCAGACCCTCCTCCCTCATACTCTTCTCCCTCACACCCTTCTCCCTCAGACCCTCCTCCCTCACACCCTTCTCCCTAAAACCCTTCTCTCTTAGACCCTCTTCCCTCAGACCCTCTTCCCTCACACCCTCTTCCCTCACACCCTTCTCCCTCACATCCTCCTCCCATATACCCTTCTCCCTGACACCCTTCTCCCTTAGACCCTCTTCCCTCACACCCTTCTCCCTCACACCCTCCTCCCTCATACTCGTCTCCCTCACACCCTTCTCCCTCACACCCTTCTCCCTCAAACCCTCTTCCCTCAGACCCTCTTCCCACACAGCCTTCTCCCTCACACCCTCCTCCCTCATACCCTTCTCCCTCACACCATTCTCCCTCACACCCTCCTCCCTCATACTCGTCTCCCTCACACCCTTCTCCCTCACACCCTTCTCCCTCAAACCCTCTTCCCTCAGACCCTCTTCCCACACAGCCTTCTCCTTCACATCCTCCTCCCTCACACCCTCCTCCCTCACACCCTTCTCCCTCACATCCTCCTCCCGCACACCCTTCTCCCTCACACCATTCTCCCTCACACCCTTCTCCCTTAGACCTTCTTTCCTCATACTCTTCCACCTCACACCCTTTTCCCTCATACCCTCCTCCCTCACACCCTTCTCCCTCACACCTTTCTCCCTTAGACCCTTCTCTCTCACAACCTCCTCCCTCAAACCCTCCGCCCTCACATCCTCCTCCCTCAGACCCTTCTCTTTCACACCCTCCTCCCTCATATTCTTCTCCCTCACACCCTTCTCCTTCACATCCTCCTTCCTCATACCCTCATCCCTCACACCCTTCTCCCTTAGACCCTCTTCCCTCAGACCCTTCTCCCTCAGACCCTCTTCCCTCATACTGTTCTCCCTCGCACCCTACTCCCTCAGACCCTACTCCCTCAAACCCTCTCCCTCACACCCTCTATCCTCACACCCTCCTCCCTCACACCCTCCAACCCTCCTCCCTCACACCCTCCAACCCTCCTCCCTCACACCCTCCACCATCAGACCCTCCTCCCACAGACCCTCCTCCCTCAGACCCTCCTCCCTTAGGCCCTTCTCCCTCACAACCTCCTCCCTCAAACCCTCCTCCCTTAAAAAATTCTCCCTCAGACCTTCACTCATAATAATCTCCTCCCTGAGTCTCTCCTCCCCTTCCCTCACAACTTCTACCTCAAACTCTCCACCCTCAGACCTTTCATCTTCAGACCCTCCTCCCTCAAAACCTCATATTTTGTTTGTCATTACCTATTAGACAGTTACAGTGTTTATTCTTGGGGTGGGATCACATTCATTCACAGTAATATGGATCAAGGTCCATGTTTCACATAAAGGTAAAGAAAGAATTTAAGAAGAATTTTTTTCCCTACCTTGGAGTTTGAAGGGGAATAAAGTGCACATAGTTATAACAAAATGTGTTATAACTATGCAGAATCACTATTCAATAGTGATTCTGCTTTGTTGGGATTACCCTTTAAAAATTCACTTGTGGTTTAGCAATATCCTTGAAACAGGATTAATTCTGTGGGTTACATGTCACCGTGACTATGCATGTCACCATGACTATGCCCAGGGCTATGTAAAAGTTATAACTAGAAGGTAACTATATCAATTGGTATATAAATTAGGAACAATGGGCAGTATACTATGGTGGATTTAACGACTTATTAAGAAATACTGTGGGGTGGGGGGGGGGGGGAAGAAACTTTGGGGAAAACCAGAAATGAGAGCAAAATGTTTCCTTAAGCATAACTCAGGTATCAAGGTGATATAGTGGAAGAAATCACAGTATGATCATCTACAACACTAGCACAAAACAGTAAACGGGGTCACCAAACTAATAGGAACATTTTATACCCAGTAATAGAATTAGACATGTTTAATACTAAATGAGGTATTTTTGGAGAATGTGTCACCGTGATTATGCAATATGTGTTTGGGCTCCTGCTCAGATGATGAAAAAAAAAACTTATTATGCTGAATACCATTTGAAAGAGTGTAATTCCTACCAGCAGATTCAGTAATATGCAGGAGTAGGAACTTCAACAAAAAGAATTACAATAGTTGATATGGAGTCATGTCTAAAAAAATTAGGGGCCTCAATATGCTCATTGATTTTCAATCACATAAAAACTTATAATTACACAATGGTAAAATTATCTTTTGTAGTTGTACCTTTTAGAATAAATGTTTTCTCTATCAAAATAGGATTGTTTCATAGAAATGTTCTTGCCAATAGATTCTAAACCATCAAACCCAAATTTACATACAGTGCATAATCACGGTGACAGGTACAAGACACTTTAATTGAAAATTATGCACCACAGGCTGAGTTTTAGAGATTAGTGTTCCCAACTTTCAGTAATAGTAGCTCAAAGTGTTTAGTTTAACATATTAATAGGATTAGAATATAAATTGTTTCTTGAGTAAGTTTTTCGCGAAGCTTTTTGATTTGCCAGCTTTTATAGTTCAACATGCTTGTCAATTTCGAGATCATTGTTTTGAACTTTAGTGCACTATCGATTTCTACCCCTAGGTACTTATACACCAAAACATCTTCTAAAATTACACTATCAAGGGATAGATGATACTGAGGTTGTTGCCCCATGTTTTCTGTGATCCACCTTGATCTGAGAACCGGCCTCGGGAAAATTGTTTGTACCTTTGACTTGTCTAAATTTAATGAAATTTTGTTTAATTTACACCATTGTCCCATAGAGTTTAGGTCCGATTGAAGATCATCTGTTACTTGTGCTAAATTTGGATTTGAATTAAAAATTATAGTGTCATCAGCAAACATTTGAATTTTGGAGTTATGAATGTAATTTGGAAGATCATTTATGTAGATATTAAATAATATTGGGCCCAAGGTTGTTCCTTGGGGCACACCGCAGTCTATTAATTTTGGTTTAGAAAGAATGTCGTTGACATATACTTGTTGGCTTCTGTTTGTTAAATAGTCTTGGAACCATTGATGTTCCTTTCCATTAATACCAAATAATTTGAGTTTTTCTAGCAATCTTGTGTGATTTACAGTGTCAAAGGCCTTTCTCAGATCAAGGTAGATCGATCGCACCGCTCTATTTTCATTCAGTGCCTGGTAAACCGCATTTAAGTATGTTATAATAGCATCTTGGGTTGACCTACCACTTCTAAAACCAAATTGGTAGTCATACAATAAATTATAATCACTCAGATAAGCTGATAATTGAGTATGTATCACCTTTTCTAATACTTTCGAGGGCAATTGAATCGTTGAAATTGGCCTATAGTTGCCCGGGTCAGTGACGACACCCGCCTTATGTAATGGGGTAACTCTAGATTGTTTCCAAGAGTTAGGAATGCTAGAAACTTCTTGCGTCATATCTATGATTTTCTTAAATGGATTTATTAGTATTTTTAAGGCAATCTTTAGAAGCCACGTTGGCATATTTACTATGCCAGAAGATTTGCTCGAGGCCATGTCTTTGATAATGTTTGCCAAATCTTTTGTAGTAACTGGTGTGTACGCAAAGTTTGGATATTCTAGTTTTTTGGTCTGTTGTAATTCTTTGTCTTTCTTCTCTGTTCCTATTTCAGGAGGTGGTATAATATTAGCTAGTTTATTGCCTATACTTGAAAAGTAGGTATTGAAAATATCTGGTACTCTATCTGGTTGAACTAATATATCGTTATCCTTAAGAATCACCTCTTTCTTTTCACCTTTTGCCTTTCTGCTATTTAATAGCGGTGCTAGTTTTTCCCAAAATTTTTTTGGGTTATGGCTGTTTGCTTCGAGTTCTTGCTTTATATAGTTATTTTTCAAGTTACGTGCATGATGGTTAATTCGGTGTCTTATCTTTTTTGCTTGGTCCATTATTGCGGGATTTTTTGTACGTTTTGCCACTTTGAACAAATTGACGCGCCAGGGCCTTCGAGATGCTGTCATTGTGCTTGTAAAGACGTCTCATGTGGCCCGGGCTAGGCATCTCATCGCCGGATGAGGATGATGAGTTGTCAGCAGTTTCCCTAAATGGGTGTCGAGTCTCGGCTGGGGTCTTATATTTCCTTTTGTTTCTCTTTTTCCTAGGGAGAGGAGCAGTGAATTCTTCCCAGCTAGAATACGACGAAGACTGCCCAGATGAGGACGAGGACGGTTCCGAGGAGTCAGGAGGTGCGTGCCTCCTCTTTTTGATCGGAGACAAGCCCACATGCGAGTCAGCGCGGGACGACACTTTGGCACTGGCATGAGGACCGCAACTACTCATTGATGCCCGTGGCTGGCCATACCCTAACTCTGCCATTGTGTCTTCTCTCACTGACTCACACAGGGACCTGATATAACCTTCCATCCTCTGAAGACGTTTGGCTGAAGCTTTCTTAGACATCTTGCCTTTCTTGGTCTTCTTCCCGATGACGCCACTTTTCGCGCCATCTACACGAGGCTTGCACGGCGGCCCTTGTTCTTCGGCCGTGGCAAGTTTAACAACTTTCTTTCCCGTCTGTCCACGAGTCCCTATGATCCTAGGCTCTGGAATCTTGGGCTTCTTCCTACGACCAGACTTTGCCCAAGGCATCTTGATAGAAACAGGACTGCTGTGGAGGGTTACCGCGATGTTATTGGCAAAACCCTAAGACAAAATATGTCTATCGACTGTCTTTAATGGTAAGAGAAGTTGAGAGGATGATCAGACGTGCGGGGAGTGACGTCACACGACGTAGGCTCACTGTAAGCGCCGCTTCCCGCCACAATGACCCGATGTTGATCATAGGAACAACATCAAACAATTGACCATTTTTTAGCTTAATTTAGCAGAATTTCCTAAATGTGTACAGCTGTCAATTGTACATTTTCTGAAAATCTGACCCACATCTCATTAGGCTAGAACAATTACTTCTTAATGCAACTCCACTAGAGAGAAAAACAGTGCTGACAATTTGATATTATCCCTATGGGCACTGAGTGCAATGGAGTGCAATGGCGACTGCAATATGAGTGCAATGGAGTGCAATGCAATGCCAGTGCAATAGTATTACACTCCTATTGCAGTCAAGTCTCTAGTTGAGTGCAATGGCAGTGCAATGGCAGTGCAATACCATTGCACTGGCATTGCAGTATCTTATTCCTTTGCTATATTACATTCTACAACAATCATTAAGTTACATTTATTACAGGATCATGGGGGGGGGGGGGGCAGGATCTGTGGGAAGTCCCCTCCCTCCCCCGGAATCATTCATTCATGTTTTTAGATGGCAGTGATCTAGAAAACGGAATTAATTCTGTTAATAGTGTAAATTAAGATAATATTGTAGTGATATTCAATACTCTAGGTGTCATTGTATTTCATACATTGGAGCTGTTGATTAGTTCCACTGAATAACAACAGAGGTCACTACTGTTTGCTGTACTGCTAAGCCATTGCTTTTATATCTGATCAATCTACATGATCAATGTAACTATTACCTATCAAGACTTAGGTATAGAGTTCAATACTATTTACCATAATGTGTCAATATGTGTATAAGTGTCTGTGATGCATTTTTCATCCCTCAACATGTACTATTTCATGATGTTGTTGTATATGTATGCTGTATGTTTTCATTAAACACCTTGAACTCTTAGGTAGCTGAATTACCTAGGAGCCCTCTGAGCCTGTGTTTCAGGCAAGAGGCCGGCGGAGGGTTGAGAGAATAAAACCTAACATTGGTTGTCCTTACAACATTTGAGTTATGGTTGTTCTTTGCTAAGTCCGAACCTGGGTTGTGTAAGAAAAACACTACAATATGAATATTATTTCTACTGATTTTCTTAATCGTTGCTATTGGAAAACAAACATTTGCTAAAATAAAAAGAGCCCAACACAAAATGCCAAACCGTATTACCTCAAATAGACTTAGGGCGACAAAACACATGCATGGGGTACATAGTCGGCTTCCATTTATATCATTTATTCAAATATTATCTCATGTTCAAGTGGATATTCTTTATTTCAGTTCTACATTGCTGGCGGTAGCAGTATGAACGCCACACTAGCAAAAACAAGTCCTGATATCAAAAATGGAATCATTAATTTGATTATTTTTTTTGATTGGATGGTTCTATTAACCTATGGAACCACATTTTTGGCATTTTTAGCCCAATTTTTTTATTATTATTATTTCAAAATCCCATTTTGGGGGCAAAAATCATTTTTTTAAACTGCCATTGGTCTGTGGAATTGCTAAATTTCTAAATAATCTTCAAAATTTAACATTTTTTTTTATTTGTTCTGATAGTAGGTTATGTGAACATGATCTGTGTTAAAAAAAATGCAAAAAAATATTTTTTGGCCAAAAGCCATAAAAAACAGATTTTTTAAAAAGTGGGTACCCCTGATGTCTCTTAACGTCACACATTGTGCTTAAGGTGGAATAAATAAATTAAAAAAATCTCAAAACATCCAATTATGATGAATAATGATAAAATTCATAGGATTTAATATTTATGGACTATCAACTGTTTTGGTTAGAGTTTTTCTTGAATACTAGCATGGTGAAAAGAGAAAAGACATGGTGGCAAAAAGTGGTGGAAATGGGGGGTAATGTCTCCCAACGTCACGCACTTTTAGGGTTTTTAGAGCCATATAAAGCATAATTTTAATAATAAACTTTAATGTTGACATTTATTATCGATTTTGCTTATTAGCAGCCTATGTAGATCGATATTCATAATGTCTCAGTATTTTTTACATGATTTTTATGGCAAAATGCTTGAAAGTCTTGCCGTCACACATTTGTCTCTTGCCGTCACCCTGTGGAGAAGAGGTGAACTAAATGTGATGTGTTACAGGAAAATGAGTCACAAAATTGAACCATGCGATTATTTCCACCTAAATATGATGTTCCAGGGAAAATATCATTTTGTTATATTGCTATATTATACATATACCTTCCACAATACTACATCTGTGATAGATGTAAAAGAGTGATGTTATACAGTGAAAATATCGTTTTTGTATCACTATATTCATGATTCAGTGATGAATGGTTGTATTTCGATTTTCTATATAGATATTAACTGACATTTACTCCTATATCCCTGAGGGTTACTCATAAAAAATCTAAATTTTAGAATCTAAAAAAACTAAATTTTACCCCCCTTTAAGTATCTAGAAATTATAAAATCTTAATAAATAATTAATGATTAACCTCACAGAGCAGAGAGCAGAGAGCTTTAAAATCGCTTATTTTTCATGATTTTGTGACGTTAAGAGACATTTTCTTTTCATAGCAGTGTTTATCTATAAGAGCTCCTTTAAATTAATATCATTGTGTTTATAGTATTTAAAATTAATATATTGGGAAGGTTTAGACACATGTCCTTACTGGGAAACAATATTAGTGTCTGGTGAAATGTTTTCACTTTTTAAATCAAATGTTTCTTCACACTATTTATATTTCCATTTATGATACTTATGTCAGGCTATGCACATAAGTGAAACAGAAAATATATCCTTGTTTCCCAGCCTGGTTTGTGATGGATTTATTTACATTTACTGTCATTATTCATTTTATATTGTTTTCGAAGTCTTTTTCTATACATAATTATATATGATATGGTGGCAAATAAAATAAGAATATTAACTTTACTTGTTTTGTATATTCTTATTCACATAACGTGACGGCAAGAGACATGCTATTTTTGGCATTTTGGGAGCTAATTTTCGACCCCCCTGTAAAAAAATTACTAATAATCAGAATGGTTCCAAACTTGGCAGTTTAATGGGCATATATATGAGGTTGATAGAAAACAACAAATCAACTGATTAATATAAAAATTAATTTTTGGTACCCAGGGGGGGTCTAGGGGGCCAAATGTTGTCAAATTGGTGGAAATGGCCAACTCCATATGAATCTTATTTTTTATTCCAAAATTTGATTTTTATTTCAAATTCTGAGACCATAACAATAACACCTAAGAAAATATCCAGTTGCAGTAACATAATTTGTTCTCCTTGGACAGCACATCAGTGGCAGACGTTTTCTATGTTCCAAGCATATGACTACAAATACAAGGAGGGACAGACTTCATTGGAAATAGATAGGCACTACAATCCTGGAGCCTGTGTTTTATTCCCATATTCTTAGATTTATGGTAAGTGTCAACTATGTTTTATCCATTCATACACCCCCACCCCTCAATGACACCCCCCATCCCCCACTCATACACCCTACCTCTCACTCACACACCCCGACCCCGACCCCTCACTCACACCACCCACCCTAACTCACACACCCATCCCCCACTCATACACCCTACCTCTCACTCAAACCCCCTACCCCTCACTAACACACACATACCTGTCTACACTACACAACTGGGGACTATGTACTGGCACCATACAACTGGGGACATATAAATAATTGATTTTGGGGGAACTAACCACCTGATTTATTACCTTCACTGATTTGGTTTCTCATTTTGTTGCCTAGTATTCTGCTAATTTCATAAATAATCCTCAAAGACTTTTACTGTATAATTGGGGACACATACAAGTTGTAGGTATTAAATCGCACAACTGGGGACACAAGATATGACTGGTATAATACTGGGCAAATGAGGACATGAGTGTATCTGGTACCAACGTGGGGGAACAAGGACGCACAAGCTACAAGGCCTAAGACCTGCTAAATGGGGACTAGCTCAGAATATCATAATTCTTCACCAGGTGAGGTAAAATAGCGTTAGAAGAATATTTCTAATGGAATTCTAACTGGGGACGTCCCCAGTTGTCACCATGTCCCCAGTTAGAAGGTGTGTATTCATACATATGTCCACAGTTCAAATGCGTGCACCAGAGCACACATACACACTCAAAGACACCCATGCGCACACACATCTCTACCATCAGAGCAGCACCATCCTACTCCGAGCCAGGCGTAGGTACATCCTACTCCAAACAAAACTATATAAAGGTCACACCATGTTTTAAGATTCCTTCTCCTGATGAAGGTACACTGTACCGAAATGTTGAGACACATGAAATAAAACAAGAAAGCAACTCAGCGCGAGCTGGTCGTTTTGTTGGTTTTTCACCATCAATTCCTTTAAAAATCGACTCAACAAATTCCAGGTAGCACAACCATGGCGTTGTGACTGGCGGGGCAACGTGCACGATACCACCCATGCGCGCACAAGTTCAAGAGTAAACTACGATCTGGATATAGAGGCCATTTAGGCCTGCGTCCAGTATCATCTAAAGTAATCTAAGGTAGGTGTCAGTAATTACAAAACCCCAACGGGCCTGCTGCACAGTAATGCAAAAGTTCCCTTACTAGCAAATAGAAGAATAGTCCACCTTAGAACAGACCATTCATCAAAGAGACCCAAATTCTGCAAACCCCCCTAATAGGAGTACTAAACAAAATGATGGTCCCACACTAAAAATACCCAGGTATAGAACAAGATTTGGAGAAAACACCGTGCAAGTTAAATGTGCCAAGTTGTGGAATGAACTATAGGCGAAGCAAAGAAACATAGGCACAATAGAAACATTCAAATCTAATTAAAAGTAATGGCTAAACTCATTATCTATTTCCTTAGTATAGTCACTATGTTATATACCCTGACTTGAAAGTAATCATTTTTGATCATATTCTGTATTTTCTAGAAGTACAATTGTGAATCCTATTTTCTCTCTCCCTTATATGCTAACACTGGATATACAAACTGAAAATATATCATGTCAACTTACCATATGCTCTATACGTTATCTAATAAACTGTAATTTTAAGTTCATTATAACCTGCTAACCCTAAGTAATTAGGCAAATAGTGGCAAAGCAGAAAATGTTTTTTACTGAAGTTTTATTATCTTATCGTCTCCTGTAATGACTGAGCTTTCTCCATGTGAATACCTTTCTCAGTTTATCAACCGCGCTGCCAACACTCCATGGTGTGAACTAACCATGAGTGGCACAGCAGTGCATAGCAATTCTTAGCATTCTATCCTTATAACAGCTGAAATTATACTACTACTTAGTTAATGTATGTGTATAGCGTTAAAACTGTACAAATGTATTTGTTGCGGATATCTGGGGCAAGTGAAAAGCCCTATAGCTGGGACTTGATCTACCCAGTATAAATAAAAGCTTTCTAAACTAGGTCAGAAATGTAACCATGCACATCGGGATACAGTTTGTGAGACTATGTGGAGCATGGTGAAGAGGGGTGGTTGCTATTATAATTTATAGGTGCCCTTCACATAAATCACATTCATCAATAACTTTAATCTCTCTGGCTTTCATTTAACATCGATCAAAATAAACATTTTTCTTCCATTCTTTCCAACCCACTTTGAATTGATTAGACATTTGTAAATGATGAAATGCTGTCAATAAAAAATACAATACAATACATTTTCTCAGCTAATTTGATGTTTATTCCTTGTATGAACTTATAAGAGCAGCAGAATATTGAGAAAAAGTCCTAATGATAATAATGTTTTTATGGAGAATACTTCATCTTTACAAAAAGAAATTAGTCCTAATGTAAACTATGAAAACAGAGGAATTTTAATTTAGTTTCCTCTATGTAGCACAGGTCCATAAAGACCACAGTTAGACTAAATTAGCACTAAAATATTTGGGCTACTACGTTGTCTGCAGAAAATATACCTACATTTACGTTGAGGAAATGGAGATGGAGGCATACATGGTGCTAGCCTTATTCACTGGGATCATTTCAGCACTTCTGTTGTTTAAAAGTCTTTCAGATCATGTATTCACATCAGATAAACTCCAGGATTTTAAAGGTCCAAAACAGTGGCCTA
Source organism: Sthenelais limicola (assembly GCA_942159475.1). Taxonomy (NCBI): domain Eukaryota; kingdom Metazoa; phylum Annelida; class Polychaeta; order Phyllodocida; family Sigalionidae; genus Sthenelais; species Sthenelais limicola. The sequence continues at coordinate 124,261,469 of OW804098.1, read as the reverse complement.
TCATTGGAAATGCACTCCAGATCGACCTTACATCTACACACAAAACACTGTGTCAATGGAGTAAACAATATGGGGACATGTTTAGAATCAAGCTCTTCTCAGATAACGCAGTTGTCCTGAATGATTTTGAATCAATCCAAGAAATGCTGAATTCAAGAGCTTGTTCTTACAGGCCTTTTAGCTTCAAGGTGTCAGAAATATTGATGAATGGGTGGAAGAATATTGCCTCGGTTCCAGAATATTCAGAGGAATGGCTGGAGACAAAAAAGGCATTCACACGATTCCTCAATGCCTATGGGGAAGGACTTGATAAAATAGCTTTGGTGACTGACACCTACATAGACAGGATGATCCACAGAATGGAGGAAGACATGAAGAAGAATGATGACTGTATTAACATAGAACATCACATTCTGTTTGGTATAGCTGGCATAACTTCTTACCTTTTCTATGGAAGAGAGTCAGATGACCAGAGTGTGGATACACTGCTTATGTATGTGATTACTGTATCAAAACTTACTGAGGTGGGGGGAGCACTAGCAATGCTCGACCAATTCCCATTTTTGTGACACCTGCCATTTCAGACCATTCAGGAACCTATAAATACTTGCAAGGCATATGGAAAATGGCTGGAACAGAATCTAACTGAACATGAGGCCCTGACAACCAATGGAGAAGAGCTTTCTTGTGTTCTTACATCGCTGATGAATTTTCAAAACAAAGTTAGTGGAAAGCATCTAGAAAGAGATCACTTACTTGGCATTTCTTCCAATTTTAATAAAGCATCCCTTACCACCAGTAGTGCCAATGTAATAGCCTTGATAACAGTGCTGACCAACAGGAAAGATATTGAAGCAAAGATTAATGATGAAATAGAGAATGTACTACATGGAAGAAGACCTGCTTTACCAGATAAACACAACATGCCTTATGTCAGGGCTGTAATGGAGGAACTATTTCGATACAGTTCTGTAATAGCTTTGTCACGTCGCATCGTGCAGGAGTGGATACAACCATCAAAGGGAAGTTCATCCCCAAAGGAACTCTTTTGTTCCCAAACATTTTGAACCTACATCATAATGAGAGATATTTTGATGACCCATGGAAATTCAAACCAGAGAGATACATGACCGAGGATGAAAAAGAATTGCTGCCAAGATCAAATCCTGTTTGGAAGCACAGTATTGCATTTTCTGCTTGAAGAAGAATTTGTCCAGGTGAGGGTTTGGCCAGAAACAGGATCTTTCTCATCATTGTTAACCTCTGCCAGAAGTTTGAGTTTCTGGCAGTGGATGAAAAGAAGCCCCCATCTTGTGACCCAAGAGATTTCTTCAGTGGTGGTGTAGTGATACCATATCCTTACAAAGTGAGACTGGTGAGAAAATATTAAACACAGAAACTTACCTAACCATTGTTTGACCTGCTGAACTAAAGCTCTTTGTGTTTATACAATATTTTTATATTAACTAAGGCCATCTTAGCTAAACCATCAACCCTATACCTTGCTACTGTGTACACATTGTTTGATTGGGAAATATACATTGTATATTAAATCTAATATTTATAAATTAATATAATTGGCTTATAGCTTGAAATTGGTAGAGTGACATGCACTATAGCTATGGTGGGCGTTAAGTTGAGGATCATGCTATATAGAAAAATATAAAGAGAATTAGTCATTTAGCATTATTGTTGTATAATGATAATTCAATTTTTTATTCAGTTTACAATTACAAAACATCTACACATAGGTCTTCCAGGACGTCCTTAAAATTATAGTATAATGAAATGGTAACAGAGTTGGTCACAGTAATAATGAGTAATAAGTACATGGTGTGGTCATGAGTTAAAACTTTCGGCTTACTCAGACCATCCTCTGGTTTTTCTGGAGGGTTTTATATAGAAAACAGCTAATGCTGAGTCCGTAATTGTCCATTAGTCCTTGTATTTTAAGCCATTTAGTTATGCTGTTATTTTCTTTGTAGAATGATAATAAAGTTACTCACTCGTAACTTACTCATTAGTTACTAAGAGTTGTATTATAGGCTCTTACTCTTTATTTACTAAGAGTAATACTATAGTTCTTATATTTAAATCACATTTCATACAAATATTAATGGTCAATCTCGAGCACAGCGTTTGTTCCATGCTTAATCATTGTTACAATATTAGAGCATTAATCATTGCAATACAATATGTTACATGGCCGTCCAAAAGACGGGAATAAAAGCTAACATCAGGATTCAATCTAGAGATAGTTACAGACATGTGGATTTCTTAACCTGCATCCAATCTTTAAAGTAAGGTTTATAGTAATTCTAATAATCTAATAATAGGGGAGGGGCTATCATTACATCAATCTTAATTTCTAAGGCATTATACACCTTATGAGTACATAGAGTAGCCTTGTAATATCTATGTTTTAGGTAGGAGCGGAATTCCTTTCTAGTTTTGGTAAATTGTATAATCATAATGGCAAAAATGTGCCAATAGACCACGGTAAAAACATGGTATACACGCTCATAATGCATTCAAATTATACCCAAAATCTGACCCAGAATGGACTAACGTTAAGCAAATTAATCCAGAGGACTGGTATTTTGTATATATAACTTTTCTTGAACATTTTAGTGTTGGGGCGGGGTATTTTTAGTTTCTTCCCTTTTTTAGACTTCCGAGATAAATATTTCTTTAGTCAACATGCTCAGGTTTTTTTGAGTAAATGTAAGCACTTTCTAATAGGTGACTATTCCTTCTTGATTCCAGTGGTGGAATATTTAGGTATTTATGGATTTCTATTGTATCAGTTAATTTGGGTAGGCCAAGGGCAATTTTGAGTGCCATGTCCACTCACTATTAGACACATTTAAAACAAGAACAATTGTGGTGGTAATATACCATCAGTGTGACTTTATCCTATGTCTCCATAGTCTCATATCAAATTTCTGCTTTATATTTTGGGTTTAGCTCAAGATTCCTTAACAAAGTGGGCTCACTCAATTGTTGGGAAGGCAGTGAGTAGAACTTGTTGCTTCCAATTACAAATATCTGGCAAGATCTTATGGTGCCCAAGGTGCTATTAATCTCATATCCAAATATCTACTTTGCATAGTATTTTGGGCTCACTCAGTTGTTGGGAAGGTTAACAGAGAAGGCACATACATGAAGCGGCCCTGTATATGCTGGTGCAGGGCGCAATGTGAGGGTGACATAGCAGGGTACCACATCACACCTGCACTCATACTTGTACTCCCTGTATTCACTACCATGGGTAGAGTACAGGTCACATGTATGGGATCTCTTTAACCACCCGCTGCCACCGCCTGGTCCTGGCACCGGCTCCATGGTGGCTGTGGTGGTGGCTACCACGATGTAGTCACTGCTGAAGCCTGCTACCACAGGTACAGTGAAGGTGCTGGTGGTGTTAACTGAGTTCTTGTACTGCAGCTGGATCCTCCTGAGGCTGATGAATGCCTGGGTGATGTCGGTACAATCGGCCGGGTTGTTGCTGTATACTGGTGGGATGAGGAGAGGGATGGGTTTATACCACCCTGCTCTCACCATCTGAGTGCTCTCCTCCAGACCTGTAATGGGATATACAGAGCCACTTTAGGGGGAACTTATAGTTTAGCATAGCATTACAGGGTATTTAGATTACAAGACTTGAGCCATTATGATATTGTGTTACACTATATTAGTTAATTGAATTGAGAAATACTTTTATTTATCATAAACAGTTACATAAATATGCAGAGATGATCAAATTGGATATAATATGCATGTCCGGGTTTGTTAAATCCCAGTTCTTCCTACAGTTACCATTTAGAAAGATTATTCTAATCTATTTATAGGGTGTTTCTAATCTAATAATAAAAAAATATAACATATCGGATAAATTGTTGTATGACAATATATGTGTATATGACCCTTTGTACTAAGGGTAGGTATTTAAAGAACCTAGTAAAGTCTGAGAGGTTATTAGACACATTTCTCGTACTTTGTATTCAGTGTAACTTCACTTTCGAGGGTTACATACTCAAAATATAATATTATGTTAGCAGTGATGTAAAACAATTCAAAAAGATATATCCATACTCTTTGCACTTTGAGTAGGGGTACAGTGATGGTAAAAATAATTATGATAACAATAATACTTTTCTCGTTAAGGTTACATACATAGGCCAGAGGCAGAACATCATAAGTGGGGTGTCACAAACAAGTGAGTCGCAATAGGACGCAGTCTGAGGCATTGCCCCCTCATGATGACATGAGTCAGGGTATTATGCCAGATCTGCTCCTCCCATATATAGAGTACAATGCAACATGGGTCAGTCACTCAAGAACTCATCCTTGGATTTCCAGGGTGGTGCAAGCCCCTTTCTATCCTTCTATACCAAGTAATTCTAATGTAATGATACTAGGGGTTTGCTAGAATGTTCTAGAACATTGCTGCAAGGCCCAGTATGGATGACAAAATCTTAATTATATATAAAGGCCCCCAGGTCTTAGTAGAGTCAGACCAGACCTGAACGAGACTTCTTCTGACTACGACTGATTGATATAACGGACTTACGCTTACTGACTAACTGACTTGACTGCGTGCTCTGACTATGTTCCAGCTCCTGTACTTATCCTATTGACTGTTTGAGATGTTACAAGATTAGACCCAATAAAGCTTATTCAGCCCTCCAACGTTGACTGGTGCTCTACTAGTTATCATTATACATCTAGCAAGATCAACTGGACTCATCACGATCAACTAGACTCTACACAAACCATTGACAGGATGGACAGTTCCAACTGGCTGAGACACATCAGAAATCCACAAATCCACCAATGCTTATAGTGGATATAATGTTTTTTGATCATGTGGACATCTGTTTGAACATGTACATAGTGTCATTTATTGCTATTACGCACTGGAATTATCCTAGTTCTATCTCTTTTAAGTAGATCTACTTTGTTTAGCCAAAACTTTTGCTCCAGGCAGTTTGAGACAATGTGAAGAGTGCATGCCTTCTTCACCAACCAGAATGTGTTAGTTAACCATGTGTAAACATGAAACCCCGCACTGATCACATGTGCAGTTCATACCAACAAACTTCACCCCTGATCAGCACCTTACAAACTGAGCATGTGTGGATATGGAGTAAAACCCACAATTTGTAGATCTGCCTTTGGCTTATTAATTCCAATTAATCAATGCCTCACATAACCTAACTACAGACTACACAGTGTTTACTGTATACATTTTGCTGGAATATAAATCTCTATATATATATATTAATTTAAGTTTCCTATGTTGTGTTTGGGCTTCACAGTTCAATAGGGGGACATGTAAATCATCCGAATCTCAGTGCATATGGAAATTATTTTGTAATATTCTTCTTCTCTATCGCGCAGAAAAGATAGAATTTTCTTTCTCTACCAGCAATCGTACAGGTTAGTTCTCTTATGCTTCATCTAACTATTGCAATCCTTTTTTTAAAACATTTACTTGCGAGTAGCACAAAAAGTATTAAATGTCATTATTTTATCAAAATTAGCTGAATGAAGAATCATTTAATGACAATGAGATGAGCACTCACGTATAGTCTGGAGGGCGCTGATGTTGGTTAGAAGGCCTGGATCTGAGCAGTTGTAGACCCGCTGTATTGTACCATCAGTGAATAAGTAGCCTCTAGCTGTGGTGAAACTCACTGTGTCATTGAGCAGCTCTTTACTGTAGATAGTTGGTGCACCTGAAACTGGCAGTACAGAACATAGATGGATCAAGTCACTAGCAAATGTGATGTGTTTCAGCAAAATGAGTCATAAGTCACAAAATTGATATTTTTCAAAGTGATTTTTTTACAAGATCGCTTTATTGAAATGTTCTGATTTTTAGAGGGTTTAGCACTTATAGTCATATAAATTTATGCAACAAATTTCGGGGTGTTGTATTAAATATATCCCTGCCTTTTGAAGACCTTTGTATGGAGTATATTTAGTTACTTTACTGGTAATTACCCATCCAGAAACTTGCAAACTTTTTTTTTCAAAAATGAAAATATCAAACCTAAAATATAGAAATATATATGTGGTGTCCTAGTGTTTACTATCATTGGAATCGGCTTGGACTCCTCTTTTCAAATATGATGATATCTCAAAAGAAATATACAGAGATTCATTTTTCACCTTTTCACTCGAATGACCCGAAATCTTAGAATAATCTACTTTGTGGCTGACCTCTCAATTCTCGCTTCTCCCTGTACTTACCTGTACTTATGTATGGTATTGTAATGAATTTTAATATTGCGGAACTCCAAAATCACCTATATCTAATCATCTCATGTATCATCTCATATTCGTTTTTGATTCTCATCTGCACCTGTGTGGATGTGTGTTTAAGTGTTTAGTATTATATTACAGATTTATCTTTGGCACAACCGTGGCAAAGCTACCATTTACTGATTCTCACGGAACATATGTATTCCTCTAAGCTACTGTATAGCTTGCAGTAAATATTACTCTGGAGATTTGTTGTTACCTCTCCTGTATTTTTGCACATATAACTGTTATCATCCTGCTGTGATGTAACTATACTCAATTCGTTAATTCGCCGCTGCCTAAAATATCTTGGTGTTGATGTTGGAGTATGTGTCTTTGTATAACATGGAAACACTTCACATTGATCACTAATTACTTTCATCCACCCTTGGAGGCTAATTGTTTTCCTCCTCTAAAATTTGGGGGATGCAGCTTGTTTGCTCCATGCATGTGTTCGGATTTAAATTTGAATCTGGGTCTAAATTAAAATTTGTTAGATTTGTTAGATTTGGATTTAAATTTATTGTTTCTTAATGTCAACTAATACCTGCTACTCGCAGCTATTCAGTAGGACCTCGGACGACTGAATTTTCACTCACTGTGAGTGAGATGGGGATTTCCCTTTCTCTCCTGACAGTTTTACGAGCCCCTCGGCAGAAACTCATGGTCACGGGTAATCTGATAATGACTTAAACTTTGGACCCGATGCCTTTGATTTTTCTGGGTATAGTGCAGGACACATACAACACATGTTGAACCATTTGGCTTCTTCTTTACTCCATGACAGACTTCTTTTGGTTGTGTTAGAAATTTTCAGACATATCACTATTTAGTTCCCCAATATTTCAAGGGGTCTTGGAATACTGGGAAAATAAATAGTGACATTGAAATCAACACCAAGGACTTGATCTTGCCAGCCAAGTAACCATATCAAAATTACACCACTCAAAAACATTAGCCTCAGTGAGACCCACACACAATTCCGAACACAACTATTTATAGGGTCGAAAGCTGGCCAGAGACATTCAAGCCAGCTTTCACACTGGTGTTACACCCACGTCTGTAACTGGAGTTACAGATGTACAAGATGGCGACTGGTGAGGTTCAATCAGTATAGAAAATGTTGGATTTTGACTGTTAAAAGGTGTTTTCTGACTCATGTATTCTGTGAGATGCTAATGGGATCATTTCTAAAATATATCAAGATAACATTTTGGTGTAATAACGGCAGGGTTTTGTCATGTGATTCCTGCCCAACATGGTTATTTTCCATTATTATTGAGTTGGTCTATTGGGCCGAAAAGAGTGCCAATGTGACTATGAGTAGCTATAAGATGTTGGGACAGGAAAGGAACATGCATGTATCTTACATAATTATTAGCCCACACCAGTTATTATAATAAACTGTCATGGTAGTGCACCACAAATTCTCACCTGTACAATTGTAGTTATAATCTTTTGATTCAGGTCCAACCTATCCTTAAACCTAGTAAACTTTCTAAGATAATACAATCCTTCCCATTATGTTGGTTTCAAAACAACTAGAAAATGAGTATTTTACAAAGAACATCACCAACGCTCGACAGCTGATAAGAACAGCACACATTAGGAGGTAACATAATCTACCACTGACATTCCAACAAAACTGCAATGACCATCGATGCCCCCTAAGTCATAAATCCTGTCTACACTGGAAGAGTCTCAGATTCGGCTGGATGGTATTGAGAGTTAGACTGTATTAGCTTTGTAACTGTTGTAACCTACGGGCTACCCAAAAACCACTGTTAAAACTTGTTAATGGAATTCATATGTAGGCACTCATCTACGGAAGACGAGAGTGTTCATGTGATGAAAAGTAAAATTCAGTTTTATTTTTAAAAAAGAAAATCATTTTCATTTCCAAAATCATTTTGAATTTCAAAATCATTTTCCATCTCATTTAAAAACTAAAATTCCTTTTGTTTTAAAGTATGTTTCAAAAGACACAGGCGTTTTCATTTCCGTTTTGAATTTGATTTCCGTTTTCATTTCCAACTTGAAATGGAAATGAAAATCTATGAACGAGACTTAGAACGAGATGAGATCTCACGAGATTTCGAGCACAAAAGGTGCCGCCATCTTGGATTGGTTATGCTTTTATCCCTGTTCCTGTAGGCAACTGTACTGCCCCTTTACAGTACTACGTTAACTGTATTAGTACAGCAGAACAGCCTCTAGTACAGCAGAACTGTATAGAGATAGACACGGCTATCTATCTATCTATCTATGTTCCTGTTCTCTCTTCCTACTCCTGCCCCACCTCAACCTTCTCCAGGGTGACTGATGGAGTGTGTGTGTGTGTGAGGGGGGGGAGAGAGGATGAGGGCAGGAAGGTAGGAATGGGAGGAGGAAGAAGGAAGGGATCGAAGCAATGGAGGAAGAAGAGGAGAGGTGAAGGCGGGGGGGGGGATAAAAGGGGAGGGAGACCAACTTTTTTTACGACCAACTTTTTTTCGACTAACTTTTTTTCGACTAACTTTTTTTCCACCGACTTTTTTACGACCAACTTTTCACGGCCGACTTTTTTCCACCCAACTTTTTTACGACCCAACTTTTTTTTCGACCGACTTTTTTACGACCAACTAAATTACGACCAACTAAATTAGACCAACTAAATTACGACCAACTTTTTTTACGACCAACTTTTTTACGACCAACTTTTTTACGACCAACTTTTTTTACGACCCAACTGTTTTTCCGACCAACTTTTCTCGACTAACTTTTTTTGCGATTTTTTTTTACGAAAGATGTACCTGTCCACACATTACTCATTATTATTAAGGAGGGGGAATAAAAGGGGAGGCTGAGCAAGGGAGGTAGTCAGGGAGGGGGAGGAGAAGGAAAATTGATAGATGTATAGGTGAAACTAGGTCTGGTATGATTGGCCATTATACCTGATGGTATAATCATAACTATGACACATACCATACACATAGCACATATATAGGGCTAACTAGAAGACTAAAAGAAAACTACGCTTATATCAGTCATTCTCATCTCTCCTCTGCCTCTCTTCTCGTCCCCCTCTCTCTCTGTCCCTCTGTCCCTCCCTCTCTTTCTCTCTCCCTTCACTTCCCCTGAGGAAGGAATCCAAGATGGCGGCACCTATGGGGGCCGCCATTTTGTGCTCGAAATCTCGTGAGATCTCATCTCGTTCTAAGTCTCGTTCATAGATTTTCATTTCCATTTCAAGATGGAAATGAAAACGGAAATCAAATTCAAAACGGAAATGAAAACGCCTGTGTCTTTTGAAACATACTTTGAAACAAAAGGAATTTTAGTTTTTAAATGAGATGGAAAATGATTTTGAAATTCAAAATGATTTTGGAAATGAAAATGATTTTCTATCTAAAAAATGAAACTTTCCATAAGTGAGCACTCTCATCTTCCATATTCATCGGAGGAAATGATATTATTTATCATTCATCATCAAACGACCTAATTTGTAATTTCAACATACTTGCAAATAAAGAATTCTTGAATTTGAATTTGAATTTGAATTTGAAATCCACATTTTGCGACTTATGACTCATTTTCCTAAAACGGATTACAAATGTACAATTCACCTTCACAAATATTCTTAAATAAGATTTAAGACTAAAAGAAGTTAAAAAAACACAGTTCAACATAACGGAGCAGATATTTTGGACCAAACCATTTCCAAAAATACTCAGATAATCTGAGATATGCCAAGTGTTTATCCTTTTTCAGCCTAGTTTAGCAGAATTTAAAGCTGCACTGTCAGCTCATGTTGTCAAAAACTTAAAATCTTATTTTTTTTTTATTGTATTAAAGGCCAATTACATAATATTTATTCATTGCTTTTTTTCCAACCCATGTAAAGGTCATTTGACCAAAATGTTTGAGGATTTTGTCCAGTTGGTTTTACTACAGGACTGTTAAAACATCTTCATTTGTATATGGTGACCTATTATTGCTCACCGGTGGCAGTTTTCTCTCGACAACGGTACTACAAATTTTTGTATGAATGAACATATAACAGCAGCTGAATGATGCAAGTCATAATTTGTTGTAATAGTTGAGATTGCAGCTTTAATAAATGTGTAGAGATTCCAATTGTACATTATCTGAGGCCCTGATCCAGAAGTCAGTCATGTGAGTACAAAAGTCAGGATTCGCTGAGAAGTGTCAGACTGTTTGTACTATGATAGGGTGTAACAAGGTTGGTTTCTGACTTACTGTATACAATGCCCACAAGTTATTTTCGACCAGGAATGTCACAAGAAGTCGCAGGCTTTGAGTGACATCCCTAGTCGAAAATAAGTTACAGCCTATTTTCATACCACAATCTCATATTATAAAATGAATGAATAAACAAACTATTTATTTACCTCGCTTCGCTCCAATGACTCGCCATATTGATTTTTTGGTACCAAAGTGCTAGTCAAGCCTATAACTGATTGGCTAATCAACAACAACAAGGACAGCATATGATGTCACAAATAGGCGTGACGTCATGAGCAAGCCTAACGTCAACCAATATGAATACTTTTTACACTTAGGCTAAAAAAAGGGTCATATTTTCGCGCGTCATATTTTGGCAGCTTGTACAACCCCCGTTTCTGGTATAAATATCTCAACATACTTCTCCTCAACATATCTCAATAATGAAGACAACTCCAAATAGCTAAATGAAGTGGCAATAAATCTCATATTCATAATATCATCTTTTCATGTGTTTCTTTCACCAACACTTTGATCTACACTTGAGGAAGGAATCCAAGATGGTGGCACCCATAGGTGTGTAAGTTCTCATGAGATATCATCTCTCTTTCACACACTTTATACTTATTTGATTTATTTCCAATTTATCGTCTTGATTAAAAATATATTTTTTTCATATTTTCATAGCATTTCTTTTAAAAAACTAAGAGAATATTCTGGGCATCCATACTTTAAATGCACATCAAATTTCTTAAAGTTTGACATTGTTATGTGGGTCAGATTATCAGAAAATGTACAATTCATCTTCACTAGTTCATTCAAATAACCCGAATTTCAGACAAAAATAAAAGTTCAAAACACAGTTCAACCTAACCAAACAGATTGCTAGAATCAATGCAATGCCGAATATACTCGAATTTACCCAGTATTGACCAAATTGCAGCCTAATTCAGCAGAATTTACCAAATGTGTACAGCTGCCAATTGTACATTTTCTGAAAATCTGACCCATGTGTATCCTGACCTAATGAGCATGAATAGTTTAACATGTATTGTGACAGGGTGCAGTCAGGTGTGGCGGTGAGTGACCGCCAGGATCTCACTTATTCATGGGCTACTGAAGCATGACTGAGTCAAACAGAGGACACTGGCCTAACCATCATGGCTCAAGTTTTCAGAAAATGTACAATTGGCCTTCACCAATTTCCTCAGATAACCCAAATTTAAGATGAAAATCAGGTTCAAAATATAGTTCAGCATTACCAGACAAATTTATTGAGTGAATACAATACAGAATACACTCAGATATACTCAGTATTTATCATTTTTCACTCTAATTTAGAAGAATGGGAGAGATGTGTAGAAATGTAGATTGTGCATTTTCTGAAAATCTGACCCTCATCCCTATAGCTAGCTACTACATGTATACGCATGACTGGTTACTAGACTGGGCTGTATGTATGTACAGCTGAGAGGACGCAGTGCTTTCATAATCAATTATGTATTTTAATTTTATTGACGAAATGTTCGGTTTGGTTTGATGGGTCAGATTTTCAGAAAATGTACAATTGGCAGCTGTACACATTTAGTAAATTCTGCTAAATTATACCGACAAATCGTCAACACTCGATATATGTGAGTATATTTAGTATTGCCTTGATTCAAACAATATCTGTTAGGTTATATTGATCTGTATTTTTAACCTGATTTCTGTCTAAAATGTGGGTTATTTGAGAGGATTAGTGAAGGCGAATTGTACATTTTCTAAAAATCTGACCCAGAGGTATTATATAGGTGGTGTTCGTGAATTGTTGATGTTGTTATTGAGATAGTTCAGTAGAGAGGTCGAACGCTTTTCCACTCTAGATACATCTGTACCAAATTTCAGGACATTGTATTAAATACATCCATGCGTTCTGAAGGCCTTTGTATGGAGTATCTTTAGTTACTTTACTGGTGATTACCCATCCAGAAACATGGCAAACCTTTTTTTTCAAAAATAAAAATAAAATGTCCTTCATGTTTACAATCAATGGAACCTCATTGTGACTTATGACTCATTTTCCCCCAAAGGATCACAAATAACTTACTGTCCTTCTCACAAAGTGGCTTGTAATCTCTGTTAGAGTCCTGTTTTCTGGATGCTTTGAAGCTGTCCCCGGTGAAGGTGACAACCTGTGGAGAGGTGTATTGAAAGAATAGGTTGGGGGCGATGTAAACAGAGGTGACGGGCGATCCATCATACCACGTGAACAGGTCACTATCCACTTCTGGTGCAGTTGTCCCACTTGTCATCACCCTAGAAAAGAATTCATTCCAATGTAATGTGTTTCAGGAAAATGAGTCATAAGTCGCAAAATGGATATTATTCAAAGTGATTCATTCATAAGATATCTTTGTTGGAATATTCTCATTTTTGGGGTACTTAATGCTGCTAGTAATGTTAATACCTGTACGAAATTTCAATGCAATGTATTAAATATATCTATACAGTTCTAAGGTCATTTCATGGAGTATATGTAGGTACTTTATTAGTAATTATCCACCCAAAAATATAAACATATTCTTTTTTAAAAGCTAACGATATCAAACTTATAATATAGAAACACTACTTAGATGTCCTTCATGTTTACTACCATTAGAATCGGCTTGATCTCATCTATTCAAATATTATGATTATATCTCAAGATCTATTTTTGCGACTTATGACTCAATTTCCTGAAACACATGATTAAGCCTTTAGGGATAATTTAGTTCTAGTGGAGCCCCAACAACTTATTTTATTAAATAACCATTCTTTTATATTTTTATCATCATTATTTAGTATAGTTTTGTTATTAAACATTTTTAACAAATTTTTTTTTCAGTGTTTAGATTTAGAATATGTTCGAACGGTCTGTAGGCCCAGTAACATCTCTCGGCCTATGGCCTTGGGACGTCCCTGGGCCTACGGACTGTTCTCACGCTAAAATCCTCACTGTTTATTGCTATATTAGACCTGGGGCTAGATCTATGACTATGGATTTGTTGACGTGCTTCATGGAGACCCAAGGCCCTTGTCTAAGTTGTTAATTTCATTGTTAGCCTACATAGAATTATAAAATTAGCAACTTAAACAAGTGCCTTTGGATTTCCACAAAGCACATCAACAACCAGCTGACGTTATGCTATTTTGTACAACTTCATTTTTATCGTATGTGTATGATAGAAATATTTTTATTGCACCCCGTATATATATATATGAATTAAAGACGACCTTACGTCTCCGCATCCAGATTTTTCGATTTTCCTTTTCTACTTTTTCTTATAGTGCTATCTACATCTATATAGGCACTGGAGATTTTCAAGATAACAATAAAAGTCCTGTACAAAAAAATCTTTGTTATATTTCCTGTTTATCAGAGTTGTTTACTACACTATAACAAATAGATGTGTGTTTAAATAGGAAAGTAATTTTGTTTAAAAATAGGGGCTTGTTGAAATTATTAGAATGGTTCTTAATCCAATTCTCAAGATGTGAATAGGTTAAGAACAGGGACGGGGGTATAAGTTGTATGTTTGTTTATTGAGGGGTCCGACGTTTCAAGCACATTTGCCCTTTATCAGTAGAGAGGTGGCATCATAATTTAATTATTTTAATGTCTGTATGCTTTGAGAATTATCACCTGAAGTTTGAATATCTGATTCTGTTAAAATCATTTGTCTTTTTTATCAGTGCTATATAAGTATGCTTGTATATTAAAACCTATTATGAGTAGTATACTCCCCCTTCATATATCTTGGGTAGTAGCCCCCCTACTATTTGGGATATGCAAGCCCGCACATGCGTGCTTGGTCATGTGGGTCACGCCCACGATTACTGATGAATACACAGTTAACATCGAGAAGTCGCCGTGTCCACTTGCTTTCTTCCTTACATTATATATAATAATATAACATCAGCACTGACTGATAGCATTGTACTTGATACATGATGTAGTAGCTGAATAAAATATTAAAATATAAAGAAAAAAAAAGAAGAAATCCCAGGCAAACTCACCCGCTGGGTTGAGCGAGCCAGAGCTCCTCCCGGTTCTCCAGCTTGGCCAGGTGACCCCCCTGACCCTCACAGTAATCCTGAGACTCAGTGAAGTTCATGGCTGTGGGTCCCTTCCAGAAGCACACGTCCCCATACACCCTCCTCACACCTGTAATATGATATAGAGACAGCAACTCAACATTAGGCAGATTAAGCAACTCAGCATTAGGCGGATTAAGCAACTCAACATTAGGCAGATTAAGCAACTCAACATTAGGCAGATTAAGCAACTCAACATTAGGCAGATTAAGCAACTCAACATTAGGCAGATTAAGCAACTCAACATTAGGCAGATTAAGCAACTCAACATTAGGCAGATTAAGCAACTCAACATTAGGCAGATTAAGCAACTCAACATTAGGCAGATTAAGCAACTCAACATTAGGCGGATTAAGCAACTCAACATTAGGCGGATTAAGCAACTCAACATTAGGCGGATTAAGCAACTCAACATTAGGCGGATTAAGCAACTCAGCATTAGGCAGATTAAGCAACTCAACATTAGGCAGATTAAGCAACTCAACATTAGGCAGATTAAGCAACTCAACATTAGGCAGATTAAGCAACTCAGCATTAGGCAGATTAAGCAACTCAACATTAGGCGGATTAAGCAACTCAACATTAGGCGGATTAAGCAACTCAGCATTAGGCAGATTAAGCAACTCAACATTAGGCAGATTAAGCAACTCAACATTAGGCAGATTAAGCAACTCAACATTAGTCAGATTAAGCAACTCAGCATTAGGCAGATTAAGCAACTCAACATTAGGCAGATTAAGCAACTCAGCATTAGGTAGATTAAGCAACTCAACATTAGGCAGATTAAGCAACTCACCATTAGGTAGATTAAGCAACTCAACATTAGGCAGATTAAGCAACTCAACATTAGGTAGATTAAGCAACTCAACATTAGGGAGATTAAGCAACTCAGCATTAGGCAGATTAAGCAACTCAGCATTAGGCAGATTAAGCAACTCAACATTAGGCAGATTAAGCAACTCAACATTAGGCAGATTAAGCAACTCAACATTAGGCAGGTTAAGCAACTCAACATTAGGTAGATTAAGCAACTCACCATTAGGTAGATTAAGCAACTCAGCATTAGGCAGATTAAGCAACTCAACATTAGGCAGGTTAAGCAACTCAACATTAGGCAGATTAAGCAACTCAGCATTAGGGAGGTTAAGCAACTCAACATTAGGCGGATTAAGCAACTCAACATTAGGCAGATTAAGCAACTCAACATTAGGCAGATTAAGCAACTCAACATTAGGCAGATTAAGCAACTCAACATTAGGCAGATTAAGCAACTCAACATTAGGCAGATTAAGCAACTCAACATTAGGCAGATTAAGCAACTCAACATTAGGCAGATTAAGCAACTCAACATTTTCCTAAAACACACATATACTCCTTAGGATAACCTCAGATGCATAAATACATTCAATATGCATTACAATATGAATTTGGTAAATATATTCATGCTACAAGCAGTACTAAACACCCCAATGATAAAAATACTCTGAGCAAGAGGTCCTGTGAAAAATATTTGAAAAATATAATTTCTTTGCGACTTTTAACTTTGTGCAACACTAGAGATTTGACCTTATTATAATAGAGAAAATGAGATGAAAAAAACACTCTTACCAAGAGGCCTTTCACAAATGAATTGTGCGTTTATGCCACACCCGAAGCCGGCAAATATTAGATCAGAACCATCGTCCAACTGGAGACAGGCAGGGTAGTAGAAAGAAAAAGTTACTCCAGACTGGAATAGTGCTACATCCACGTCTGTTCCATCCACCCAGAGTAAAGGCGCTGAACCTGATGCCTGCTGGGCGCCCAACCATATAGTGTTGCCCCCAAATGTAGACCTCTGGCTGTAATTACATATTTAATTCAATGCAATTAAAAAATTCTTTATTGCTGATGTTATTATAATTTTTTTTCATTTCAGGCCAATAAACAAATTTAAACAATAGTAACAAAAAATGCACTATCCCTCAGGGAAGTTTTCACTCAGTGCCCATTTTTCAATCTATTAATATCATGACTCGAAGACTACGCTCCATCACAATTCTATTTCAATCAAAAACTACTGCATTTAGAATCAGCTACAGACAGAACAATGAAGTAACGTTTACTACTAAAACTTCATAATGGTGGATTAACTCTGACATAAACAATGATGCCAGTTCTTCCTGGGATTGCCGTCTTATAGAACTTAGGAGTTCAGGTGTAGCTACCAATGTTAAGAAAGACTATCTACAGTATTATTTCCATTTTGTAACCATAATAATGAAGATGACTCATTCATAGTTGTGACACAACTGAGGGATTTTTTGTTTTTAAAAAGTAAAACCAAATAAAATTAACCCATAAAAAAGAATTCACTTAATTTAGAATCAAGTGACTGATATCAATTGATAGGGAATAATGTGCCCTTGAAATGTTTTAATTTGACCTAAGATGACAGTGCATTAATTTTCCGAGTTATTTGAAAAAGACCTCCTAAAGGTCATGGTCAAAAGTCATTCACTCATGTTAGTATTTGGGTCAGATTTTTAGAAAATGTACAATTGGCAGCTCTACATATTTAGTAATTTAGGCTAAATTAGGCTGCAAATTGGTCAATACTAGATAAATTCAAGTATATTCAGCATTACATTAATTCTAGCTATGTGTTTGGTTAGGTTGAACTGTATTTTGGACTTTATTTTCATCTGAGATTTGGGTTATTTCAGAGAATTGGTGAATGTCAATTATACATTTTCTGGAAATCTGACCCATTTAAGGCCATGAAAGGCTTTACCTCATAGCAGCCAGTGCCCAGGCCTGGTGCTGGTTGTTTGCCATCGCGAGATCACCGCCAAACTGTTGACAGATGGACCGAGCCTCAGTCCAAGTGGCGCTCAGGGAAGGTCTGAAGTACAGCTTGTTCCACGGGCAGGCTACCTCTTCATTGCCTGCTCAAATTTTGTAATTCAAGATTTTTATTCATTTTAATCATAATGATCATAATAACAGTTTTTTTATTCCCATAAATTTACAACAAGTGTCATACAATATAAAATTAATTTAATGTATTAATTTAATATTAAGTTAGATGAAATGGAAAATAGGATAAAGTAAATAGTAAAATAACATCTTGAAATTAAGACTAAGTCATTGGGACTTTCTAAGTACAAAACCTTGCCTACTAACAGAATAAACAGGTGTGTTCGATCTCTAGATAAGGTAATAAGTTTATAGTATATAACATAGATATTAGAAGGGGGAATCAGGTGTACTCCTGAGTATTAACAATCCCTTTATACACTTGATATAGTCGAATACAGGTTCGATACAGTGGATTGGACTTGAGAAATTCAGGAATAGGTTCATCTATACATTTTCGACTGGGTTTACATGGATAAGATTTCCAGTTATTTTTGTTCCAGATATTTTCTTACTTCTTTTTTTGTGTCAAGTTCATGAACTATGTATTCCTTTGAAATAATTACGCACCTGGTAGAGGAGTAAAGAGACCATTGTCCACAGCACAGGAGCGGTACTGCCGTGTATCCAGGTCAGTGTCTGCATCTTGCTCAGAAAAAAACAATAACGGTCAAGTTTTCTGAAAATGTACAATACGCCTTCACAAATCCTCTCTAAAATCCCAAATTTAAGATGAAAATCAGGTTCAAAATACAATTCAACTTAACCAGACAGATTAATTTTATTGAATCAATGCAATGCCAAATATACCCGAATTTACCTAGTATTGACCAAATTGCAGCCTAATTTAGCAGAATGTACTAAATGTGTACAGCTGCCAATTGTACATTTTCCGAAAATCTAACCAATATCTCAAAATCCATATTTGGCAACTTATGAATTATTTTCCTAAAACGGATCACATACCCATCAGAGTAGAAAAAAAAAAGAAATGGATGTGATAATGTAAAATTGTAGCCAGGAAATCTGCTTAATCAGCACACTGTTTTATTGGGAAGCGTAGAACTGGATCACTATTTTTTTTTTTTTTTGAGAAATAATTCAGTTTATTTACTTAAAAATTCAGTATCAACACTATTGTTACTTTATTAATAACTTTGTGGAGGGCTAACTGAAAGTCCTGGCGGTAGCAGTAACCTACTATTTGAGAAGAAGAAAGGAAACCTTGTTATCAAATCAATGGATATTCTGTTTGGTATCAAAAAATCAAACATTCAGTCAAAGTTGGTCAATTGGATAATTTTGCAAACCAAAGCCTTTATATACAGGCAGAAACTGTTTAATCAAGGTGTGATTGATGTATTGTCCACTCTTTACGAGCTCAGGATGAGGTGTAGAGTAGTCTTATATTCTTTTAAAATCAAAATGGTGCAGGACGACGAGAAAAAAATGTGGAGAAGGCTCTATGGTGACATCGAAGAATTGATTGTTACAAACAAACTATAGAGTTGTACACTGTACCTTCACCTTGCTCTTAAGACGATAACTGTTACATACCATGGTATACTACTTGTAATACTCTTCCTTTTTCCACTTTGTTTCATTCCCATGTTCTTAGCATTGTAAAAGCCAAGAAGGCAGGGAATTGAATAAAGTCTTTGCAAAAACAAAAAAAACTGAAAGACCTGTTCACAGAAGTCCTTATTCATGTAATTATTTCCTGAATAAAAATCATTATCTAGAACAACTACATGATGACTCACCTGTGTCTATCTCACACATGTAAAGTCTTTCTTCATAGTTGCTTCGATCTTTGAACTGGATTTCATCATCGTAGTCATCTCGTAATACCACCATCACATCATTAGGGCTGTCGTCAGTCCGGGTGGCACTGCCAGGCAGCAGGTCCCAGTCCACCACAGTTGTGTCTGGCCACTCCCAGTCACCTTCCACACCCTGCTCTCTGCCCCCCAGTAGTATTGTATACAGATCTAGCTTGAACCTGGGGGATACAATGAAAAATGTATTACCAGACAAAGGACCCAACAATGGAAATTGGGAATTATAATTGATTTTATTTGATAAAATTGATTTTGATTTGTTTGATGGTAAAAGTATGGTAAAATTGTTGAATAATATAATAAATGATTTTTGATTTGTTAAAATAAAAAAAAATGTTAAAGGTAGATGACCCACACCCCATATAAATGCCACTAACTCATAAGCTATGTTATTAACAAAAGCATGTCTACACATTACGTAATAACACTAGGGCAGCATGGGAGGAACACCACCATATAACATCACCATGAATACTTACATAATGGCGACCATCTTGTTAAAGTCCTCAGTAGATGTGATCTTAGCAAGAGTGCCGCCGATGTGTTGGCAGCTCAGGGCCACCTTAGGGTAATTGTCTAAATAGGCAGACGGATAGAAGACTTTCTCTGCGGAACCTTGAAGTGCTGCAATGAGAGACTTTGTATATAAATATATTGTGATATGTTACAGGAAAATGAGTCACAAGTCGCGAATCACAGGATCCTTTTTCAGAATGTTTTCATTTTTTAGGTGTTTAACGCTGGTAGTAGCATAAATACATGTATCAAGTTCCTAGATGAAATTTGACTAACACGCTTTTTTGAAACAAATGCCAAAGGCTTCCTGAAAATTTTGGACCGTCACGCCACCATTAAAGGTCGGACCTTTAGAATAGAGCTCCCCTACCTGCTGTCTCAAAACTCGACTTTTCATCATCATAGGTCGGACCTCTTTAAGTTGTCTCAAAAGCTGGCTAGCAAAAAATAATTAAGAATGGTCTTGAAAGCATTTTTGATTTGAGCAATAACTATTTTTCTATTTAACCTTATAATCAGTTGAACTTAATGTTTATACCCTGCGTTTCCAAAGGAAACAACTTCTCAGGATCAATTATTTGTGCGCAATGTCAAGTCAGTTACTGAAATTTAGTCTTTCTTAAACTGAAAATGCAGAATATTTACCAAAAATGCTTATCATCTGGGTGAATATAAAAAAGTTACTCAAAAAAAAAGTTGTCAAAAAAAGATTTTGGTTGAAAAAAAGGTTGGTTGAAAAAATTTTGGTCAAAAAAAAAATTGGTTGAAAAAAAAAGTTGGTCGGAAAAAAAAAGAAATGATTATTACCTTTGCGGTTTGGAGCAATTGTATGACTTTGTACAGATTCATGAACTTTAACAAAAATGCTCAACAATGAGTTCTTATTACTTAAACTCAGAATACAGGACTGTATTCTGAGTTAGTAATAAGAACTCATTCCAGTCAGTTCCAAGTCTTACTATCTGGTTTGGTATTCTCAACTAACTTTAGTTGAGAATACCAAACCAGACTCCAGTTGGTTGAGAACCTCCTCCACCACCAATACCACACCAGGAGCAGAGCTGGGTGGCATGGGGTGGCAAGCTGTCAATCAAAACAATCATTACAGCCAATGGGATGTGAGGATGTGAGTGGCATGGTGCTTGTTTACTGGTGTATCAGTGTGAAACTTAGGACTGATCGTGTGATGAGATATGCCTCCACACTAACACCTAACAACACCACAAACTTATGACACATGGATGCTGAATTAGATGATTGACAGAATGGTACCCAATCTATTAACCTTCTCAGTTTCCTGAGAAGGTAAAAACTATTTCCGTCATGTTGCTTGTGGCACTTACACTTCCGTAGCTAAGAAGTACACAACATGGCATGAAGTTCCTGGCTACATTCATTGAAGTTAATAAATTTCTACAGTGTTGGGAATTTACATGCTCTGATTATGCTAGACAGGAACTCTGGTTAATTTCTGATTAAAACATTGACCACCATGAAAGCTTTAACAAAAGGAGGGGAGTGGTCAGTATGCTGGCAAAAGTGCTTATGTCGGCGACGCAAGTGGTGGGTCACACTATTTCTACCTCCTTTCGCCCGCTGGAAGAGTTCACACCTGATCTCGGAAGCAACATATTGTTGACAAAACGGAACAAACTACTGCAATCTATGAACAATACTTGATATATCCATGTAAGATCATAGCATTTTGACTTGTTTTTGTAATATTTCAAAGGGGTTGAAAACAGGTATTTTAGCATTAGCTGCAATGGGACTCAGCAGTTGTCTTCACCCACATGCTCACCGCCGATCGTAGCGCAACCTTAAATACCTGGATTCCCGACTCAAAGAATTCTCTCTATATATATTTTTTTATGTTTGAAGAAAAAGGTTATTTTGCTGGATCATATGCTATATCATATTTTGCTTAATCACTAGTAAAGTGATTAAATATAGACCTTAGGAAGACCATCGAAACACCACATATGTGTGTAATACACAGCTTTGGAAATTTTAAACATTTTGAATACCAATGAATACCATGAATTAGTTAAAGGTAAATGCCAGCGTTCAATCAAAAATGAATGAATCATGGAATTTTTTTAAACTTTGGATTTAGAAAGAACATGGTTGGGGAACCCAAAAAGCCCCCCAAAACCATATATGGTCGATTCTCACGAAATCGGTACACAAATGGTCATTTCTCAATTATCCTAATAAAATGGTCATTTTGATGACTAGGCTTATGAAACTTTGTACATATATGAGGGGTCTTGTGGCGATTGAGTATCCAAAATCTTAATCACTCAGCATTAAAACTTTTTATGATATTCACAATATAAAAAAACGTGATGATACAAAACACATTGCTTATTAATGCCTCTGAAAACCAAGATATACATATATGACATCAAGTCTCTATATTTTCAATAACCTTAGTCTGTTGTATATATTTCTAAACCTCAAAATTCATACTACAACCAATCATTAGGAAAAGAAGTCACATTCATATGACCAAAGTAGGGGATACAGAAACAAAAAACGTGATGATACAAAAGCCATGTTTTCCCCTGTAGTTTTTTTCCATATTAACATTAGTGGGAGATATTTAGTATATGAATGCCTTGCTATGTTAATCATTATAACCCAAAGTTTCATTCAAATCTGATCATAAACATGCCCAATATCCCTTTGCAATCTAAGGACTGTTAAAAAATGTTAGCATGATGATACAAAACGCATTTATGTTTGGGCCAAAATGAAAGCAGGAGAGCCCTCCTGTGTCACTGTTTGGAACCTAAACATCAATACTATCCACCTCCTGAGCCAACAGACACTTTTTCCTGCCTTAAATCTGAGAATTGTTCTTTTTTATCATCTTCTCTACAAAATCCAATGATACAAAATCCAAGTCTTTTATTTTTATGTTTAACTTTTTGATTTCTTGGAAACTTTAGTCTTCAATATCATAGATTTCCTTTGATGTTGCTTGTTTCATACCCCATATTCAGTTTCAAGTCTGAAAGTTTGTAAACTTTGCTGTTTTCATGTGATTTTGTTTCATCACTATGTGTTTTGTATCATCACTATGTGTTTTGTATCATCTCTATGTGTTTTGTATCATCACTCTTATCTCTTTAATCACTAACTCTGTGTCACTCTAAGTATGTAATATCATCACATGGGTCAGCCCTGATAGTCACATAGAATATACATAACAGACATGTGTGCCAGAAATGCATTAGGAGCAAGGAGGTGACAAGAATGTGACAAACATGAAGTAGTAACGTTCACTATGTAATTTTAGTGGAATGTTTTGGCAATCAGTAAAACTACACATTTTTGGAAACTAGAGAACCTTGATAATCATAAAAGGTCAAATAATGAATGATGTCAGAAACCTATATTCGAAATTATCTTATTTAAGTAAAAGTGAAAAAAAAAATTTTTTTAATTAAGAAAAAAATATATAAATCATGCAACAAAACTATACATCTTTACAGATACAGCCCGTAAATATTCAATAATATATATGGTCGATTCCAGAAATTTTAGTGCGATTCTGTGATTCTTTGGTAAAAAAAAATATACTTTGATTGTTTTAATATTTATAAGGAAGAAAGGACTTATATCGGCCAATATGACTTTCAATTTGCCACAACCTGGGTCAATTATTTTTCCAGATACAAGCCTCCAAATCATTGGAGCCTGGTCAAAGATTCCATACAAATACATGTATATGTATGGATCGTTTTTTTTCTTTATAAACCAATTTATTAATGCTCCAGATATATAGATGTGAAGTTTTAATACCTTTTCTTACAAATATATGTTCAAAGTATAACCACCTTTATATAAAACCCCATAAGTGTTTCCAACGAATACAGCATTCCATACGAATACAGCATTCCATACGAATACATCAGTTCAGTGATGTATTCCTATGGAATTGTGTATTTGTTGATACATCCTTTCTGAATAAAATACCGAAATATATATGAAATAACTGGTAAATCCTTTCGTTAGGAGACAATGTTTGACAATAAGAATACAAAATTTGTATTTTTCAGCCAGTTTTTTTAATGTGTATTCGATGCCAGTAACCCCATCAAGGTTAACCCCAATAGATGGTAGTACTGTTATGGTTGGCCCCATTGCTCTGGGTGCTAGTTGAGGAACCAATTTTAGATTTAGAAAAAATCCCAAACTCACCTCGCAAAAACTCAGTATATGAAAATAGGTTAAGGAGGGATAAGATGAATTTTGCTAGATCATTGTTTTTTCTTTTTCATATATTGATGAAAAAGGAAAGGAAAATGTTCAATAAAGGGGAAGATAAAAGTCCTTTGACAGCTAAAATGTGAAGTATGTCATCAGGTGTCACATTTATTATCAAGAAATTCAGTAATGATGCAAACACAGTGATGATACAAAACACAGTGATGATACAAAACTCACAGATATTTTAATCCCCCCACCCCTGGGAAGTGTAGGACTTTCTTCTTTTGATGTTAGATTTGTCATAGGGGCATAGAGTGGTGGAAAAGGTCAAGTGGAAATGTACCACCCACTTTTTGAATCACCTGTAATTAATCTCAACTTGATTTTCATGAAAACAATATAGCTGGGGTCCATTGGGCATAAGCACAAATGACAGACTTAGAGAATACAGAGCCTTCTGGAGAGGGCAAGGACCACTAGAGCTGGAAATATGTTAAGAACACAAGAATTAGACCATGTATGGCCAACTTAGAGGAACCAAGCTGTGCCCAAATGGCCTATACAGTGATGATACAAAACACAGTGATGATACAAAACTCTTAGATATTTCAATCACCACACCCCTAGAGAATGTGGGCCTTTGTTATTTTGATGTTATTTCTTTCTCAGGGGTGTATTGGGGTGACAAAAATCATAAAATGGGTAATTACCACCCACATGTTTTGAACCTCCTGCAATCAATCTCAAGTTGCATTGCATGAAAAAGCCTGGGGTCCAATGGGCATAGGCACAATTGACAGACTTAGTGGATGCAGAGCCTTCTGGAGGGGGCAAGGACCACTAGAGCTGGACATAGGTTAAGAACAAAAGAATTAGACCATGTATGGCTAACTCAGAGGGGTCAGGCTGTGCCCAAATGGCCTTTAGAGTGATGATACAAAACACAGTGATGATACAAAACAATAGTTGGTTTGATCCACGGGACAAAGGAAGTTATTAATTTGCATTTGATTGAATGAATTACATTTATCTATAGCATAGCATTCTAATTGAATGGGAAAAAACAATTGTTAAACCAGTTTAGATTTTTTTTTCATTAGATTTACATTATAGTTAAATAAATGAAAGTCAACATATGATGAATTCTAAGAAAATGGTTGTTTAGCATCAAAATTATGGTTATTGTGTGAGGGAACCATTGGGATTGAAGAATTAAGAGGAATTGATATTCCAAGTTTGTCCAAATATGTACATGAAGGAAAAAATAGTTCTTGGCTTTATTGGCCAAGTGTGATTTATTAGTGATGATACAAAACACATTTTTGAAGGGTCATAACTCAAGAAGTGTTTGCATGGGGGACATGTGACTTGTGATTTTGAATGAAATACTATATAGGCTTCACAATCAAGGGATAACAACATTCTCTATAGCTGTTCTAGAGAACACATACAAAGTGACAGAAGATGATGCCATTTTCCTTTGTAATATGATGTATATTCATTTCTATTCATGGGTGGAAAATATAAGAAATTAATGCCATGGATCAGCTTTTTCATATTAGTCAGGTTACCTAAGTTGGTCTTCCTCATAGAAAGATGTGGATTTACATATCAAAGAACTTTACAGTGGAAAAAAAGATAAATATTCTGATGTGTTTTGTATCATCATGCAGACCCTCATTATATAACTTCAAACTTCTCTGCACGTCTGAGTATTCATAGTTAGTGGCTGAAATGTCAGATTTTGATTGTCCAGTGTATTACCTTGACACATGCAAAACTTCAGGATTATTAGAACATGTTGCAAAAATACACTTGTGTACCTATTTCGTGAGAATCGACCATATGTCATTGGATTAGTTTTTATTTCAGGGACCACTGAAATTTACTACTGTGCACTATAGAAGTCTATGGGAAAACGGGTACTTTTTTCCCCAATTTTTTCCCCAATAGCAGACAATTGAATCATATGATTTTCTTTAAAATCTGCATATACATAGCTGACATGTTATTCTACCCTGCCAATTAAAAGAAATACGTTTAATATGTTTTGGTGTTTTAAGATAGGGCGGCGATAGCCTTTTTAGCATACAGACTAATGGGGTGGGGGGATTTTTCTTTCTTTCCCTTTCCCTTTTCCATCCAATCTTTTATACATATTTTTATATTTTAAAAGACCCATAAAAGGGGAGTACCAAAGCATTTTGATATAATATTCAAGGATGGTAGGGAGAAAAATGTTACAGGAGGGGCTTAAATGAGGAGACAACATATACAAGAATAAAACAGTTGTAACAAGTATTCATAATAGCCTAAATGCAAAAATTGTCAATTGGCTAATCCTAGAAATAAAACCCATCATTCATAGACAAAAACTGTTTATGAAGTCAGTTGTTTATGAAGTCAGTTAGACATCAGTCTAAAAATCGTACTGAGAGATCGTAAAGGAAGGTGTCGCACGGAAATATGTAAAGGAAGAAATCAGAAAATGGAAGATGGTATACACTGATATCTCTGAATGGTTAGATTTGACAGACACGTAAAAACTCAAGAAATCTCATTCAATACCTTTGACCTTTGTGAAAAAGCAGCGATACAATATTCAATGTACATCAAGTTAAAATACTAAAAAAAAAAAACAACTTTGTCCTATAGTAATCACAAACAGCATTTCATAACATTGTAATCCTTATAATGTGATACATGTATAGCGATAAAACAGACTCCCTGGGGCTCCCAAACGAGAACAAATATTTCCTGCGACTTTAGGCTGATTGTACTTAGCATCACAAATGTTATCCGTTTTAGGAAAATGAGTCATAAGTCGCAAAATATGGATTTTGATATATCACCATATTTGAAAAGAGGAGATCAAGCTGATTCCAATGATAGTAGACATGAAGGACATTTAAGAAGTATTTCTATAATTATTTAATGTTTGATATTTCTAGTTTTGAAAAAAAAGTTTGCAATGTTTCTGGATGGGTAATTATCAGTAAAGTAACCAAATATATTCCATAGAAACGCCTTCAAAACGCAGGAATATATTTAATACAATAACCTGAAATTTCTTACATGGATTCATATGACTATGTGTGCTAAACCCCCTAAATATCAGAACATTTCAATAAAGGGATCTTGTGAAAAAAACCCTTTGAAAAATATCAATTTTGCGACTTGTGCCTCATTTTCCTGAAACACATCACAAATGGTTACCTGTTACAGCTACTCCGAGTAGAAGATGGTAGAACTCCATTGTGCTGCATTCCTCCCCTGTCTGTGTAGCACCTTCTACAGTTTAAACATGTTGGTGAGTGTGGGTTTGACAGCACCTACATTTGTCATGCATGGATACATCCACCATGGGTCATGACTCCAACCGATGTATACTGTAATGTGGCACAGAAAAATTAGTCATAAGTTGCAAAATACTTTTAAAGTGGTTTATATGCTAGATCTCTTTTTATGATTGTTCTGGTTTGGGATGTTGTATTGATATATGTATCAAATTTCAGGACTGTGTATCACATAATTATATCCTTGGATTTCTTAAGTCAATCTATGGAGTATATTTAACTACTTTATACTAGAAATCATCAGCAAACATTTTCTCTCAGCCGTTTCCACTGGCAGAATATTGATTAGATAGTCAGATATTTTTGTAACTTTGTATTACGTTCTTTGAAACAATAATACAAAGGAGCCTGGGGCGCCAAATGTTACTGTCATTTATGAACATATTTTTTTGTGAAATAAAGGAACCGTTGGGCTCCATTGAATAATAGTAACTTAAATAGCTGCAGCCCGGAAAAAGCTCAGAAAAATGTAAACCACATTCATGTCTTTGCCGAATTAAAATCTTTGAATACAAAAACCATCACTAGTATACACTTCTTTGCGAAATGATCTACAAACTTAACCCACCAGTGACGTCATCAATATTTCATCTTATTTACAACACACAGGAAGTTAATCAATATAAACATTATTAATATTATATTATATCATTCATATTAGATCAAAACCACGATTCAAGCTAAATAGGCCTATATGGGTCAGATTTTCAGAAAATCTACAATTGGGCCTCACCAATAATCTCAAATAACCCACATTTAAGACACTTCAAAATGGAGTTTAACATAAGAGAACTGATACTTTGAATCAACTCGACACCAAATATACGCAGATATACCCAGTATTCTTCATTTTTCAGCCTTATTTAGGAAAATTTCTTAAATGTGTAGAGCTGCCAATTGTACTCTTTCTGAAAATCTGACCAATATATTAAACATTCAGGGGTGATATCCGGCTTCAGCAAAATCTCATTAAAATTTAAACTGTTGTTTTGCAAAACTACCGTACCGCCTGTGGAGGAGAGAGGCATAGAGTATTTACCTTTGAGAGGGGTTTCATTTTTCTTGAGTCTGAAATACTCATTTCATTTTAAAGTCCATAACATGTCACAAAAATGAAAAAATGAATAAAAAGGTATAGCAACCCTTAAAACAATTATTTGAAAATTGTTTGATTCCAGTACGGACCCTTGCAGATACTCAAGTAACCTATAAGCTACTGTTCTTTTTTTTCTTCTTTTTTTGTGCATTCTGTGTACATCAGATATTGTTGCCTCACTACCTCTGCAGGGTATTCAAATATGAGCTCAATGAAAGACATGTTGGTGGTCAAGGGATCATTTCACTGTATATAAATGTATATATGGGTCAGACCTTGTACAATTCGCCTTCACCAATCCTCTCAAATAACCCTTATTTAAGAATATCCTAAATGTGTAGAGCTGCCAATTGGATATTTTCTGTTGATCTGACCCATGATATTATGGATGTCTGAACTAGTTTATAGTCCCATTAGTTATTGCCATGAACGTTCCTTGAGCTGTTTAAATAACCACCTTAGGCAGATACTAAAGACGTTTATAACCTCCACATTGGGCTGCTAGTGCTCTGCTTGGGGGCATAGGCTAATTCCGGGAACAACTGCCAACCCCTCAATGTTGATCATTTATCCTTTAAAGGTAAATCCCAGCATTGTCAGCACTGCTGCAGGCGGGAGTTCAAGAAACTAATGCATGAACGAATTGGAGTAACAATATTCTTTCAAAGTTCGTTTTGAGAAAGAACATGGATGGGTAAATACAAACAGAAAAAAACCAGGATGTTATCATATTATTTTATAAGGGACAACTGAAATTTACTACCATTCACTATAATATAGATGTAAGGATGCCAATGGGGAAATGCATTCTCCGTTTTTACTGAATATTTATTTTAAAGTCAACCAGTTTTTTATTCCAGTTTTTGCCTGCTGTAGCAACGTTGGTGCTTTGGGTATAAGAGGCAAACACAACTCTGCATCCTGCAACCTGAATTTCAGACAAACTCGCATACAATCATGGGGACTTAAACCCCCTACACACCTGAGCAAATTTGCGCCGATTTAACTTCTCCCGATCCGATTTAACTGCTCCCGATCCATTTTAGGATTTAACTTTCCATCCCCAGCAATCGGGAGTTCAATCGGGAGTAATTTTTGCAATCGGGAGTTCCCCCGATTGCTAACTTACTCCAATCGGTGGTGTTTTTCATCAATCGGGAGGAGTTAAATCCTAATTCTTAGCCGATTATATACTTTTGTCCCGATTTCCCACTGTTTTTTTAAAAATCGCTTCTTGGTTTGGGTCTCGCGCCGAGCGTCGGGAATCGTCCCGATGCATTGGGAGGCCTTCCCGAGCAGTCGGGACGGGTCTCCCGATTATCTAAAGAATGGAAAATCGGGAGCTACACTCCCGATGCGTCGGGGCGCGCACCGATCGTAGTACCGCTAGTTTCCACTACGCTCCGCTAGCATCGACTGAACGGTGATCAGTCTCTCTGCAGATGGCGCTACAGTCAACTTTCGGCCTTGACCTTGGAAATCAACATGGGGAGAGGAAAAAGGAACCGTGGTGCGGCCACCAAAAAAGTGAGTTTGCTGCCTAATTACTAATGATTATTTAGTCAATAGTGGTTATTGTTAATCCTTGACTTGTGTGTTCCAAAAAGTTCCACTGATTTGTGTTGCCTTGGCTCCATTTGTGTGATACGGAGCTGTAACTGTTTCTGGCCTGTCACTATCTGTCACTGTCACTGTCGGCCATACCTACAATGTGTGTTTATCTCGTGTTTCCTGATCATATTTGTCTATACACGACCACGTAGGTTGGTTGAACTTCCGTGCTTGACTTTCCTAAGTGTTTGACACCTTATTTCAGGGAGTCCCAGTCTCAGTCAACTGACAAGACTCAGGAGATGCTTGGAGTCCAGACGCGGACTAAAACTTCTAAAACTTTGGGCATTGCCAAGGTACCTCTCATTAAGTATTTATGTAGTGACTGACACCGTCAAGTTCAACATTATTTCTATGTGAGTTATCTCTGTAAATGCAGACGTTAACTATTATCAAATGGACACATTCATTTGGTTGTAACTGTTTGGTTTCCAAAAATATTATATTATGTTATTCATTCTACTACATAGGCCTACTTGACAGTTAATTATTATTTTCTCCATAGTCTGGACGTGGCCGTGGACGTGGTCGTGGACATGTGCCTGACATGAGCCAAGCAAGCATGCCACTGCAGGTACAGACATCTGTACTTCCTTACTAATTGTACCTATTATCATTAGGATTCCCAGGTTATTACTACTATCAGCCTAATAATAACTAGTGATTTTCTGAGATGTCAGCTTGTTCCTCGATTTACATTCAGTTTGTTGACCGTTAAATGGATTTTGTTTCCAGGAACACCCACAAAATGTGCCCAAGCGAGGTGTTTCAGCCACTGGTTCATTGCCAGCACGTGGTAGAGTAACTAAAGAAAATCAAAAGGTATTTAAATCCTTCCTAGGTATACTCCAAGGCAAAATGTAGTTCTTACAACATTCTTCCATGCTAAATATATTTCCGTAGCATTTTTCTTGTACTTAACAAGTTGCAATGAAGGAACTGAACGTATCCCACAGACTGTTCACAGACTCTTTCAGTTGGTTATATCTATCTGCTAACTTATTTTGCAACAGGTTGCTGCGGCCAAAAAGAGTGTGGGAAAGGCGGTAGGTGATGTTACTGCCTCGGGTGTCGATGCCATTGAAGTAGTGAAAGGAGTCGGAGAAGAAGGAAAAGGCACATCCGGACCGAAGAATCCGCACCCGTAGAAGATCAACCAACAGCAGGAGAACTTCCAGCACAAGCCACACCAGGTATTATTTACCCCCCCCCCCCACCCAAACTATCAAGATAATTCCATAATTTGTCACAAATATTTCTGATTGGTAATGCCGTTTTAATATTTGTTTTCAGGCAGTAGTAGTACCAGACAACGCTGCCGAGAAACAGATCCTTGATAATGTTGACCGTGACATCGTTGACAGTGAGCCAGTCAAATTTGAGGCGGCAGTTGAACCCGACACAATTGAACCATTGACTAAGAGTGCAGCCAAGAGCCTAGTTCTCGTAGACTTGGTGTTTTGCTTGAGGAGGTCTGCAGGCATCATTATGGCAGCCGCCATAATACACCTGCAGACACTAGCAGAAGAATCTATATTTCGTTACCTTTTTAATGGAATAATCGCTGAGTTTCTAGCTTGAATATGACAGCCAAATTCCGTCATTGTTTTTCTCCTGGATCATGGCCAAGCATGGGGGTTTTCTCGCTATGACGTCATAGCCATAGATCACGTGATAGCTCTTGGCTGTTGGATACACCTCCCCTAGGGCCCTACCGTACCGCTCTTCAATGAAGCTTATAGTTCCCCATTGATTTGTTTTCTTATTTTGTTATGGCTGACTGCCCTCGATTCGAATCTGCGGTAAGCGATAACTTTTTAATTATTCAGTAAGTGACACATGTTCCCATTTGAACTTGGCTCCCCTTGGCTCAGTCTAGCTTCTGGGATGGGTTAGAAAGTTCCCGAAAAATAAAAAGCACTAAAACAGGCCTTCGGAAGACAGTGTCGGTACATAGTACGTTCATCCCTCGGGGGGGGGGGGCAACCAGTCATGTGATTCAATATCATAGCAAAGCTATTCCACCTACGGAATAGCGGTTGTGCTCGGCGAGTCAGACATTGAGGCCTCGAGGGTTGAGCAGCAATCCGAATTACTGACACTAGCGCAGACACTCAACGAGCCAACAGCATCGACTTCACAACCCTCAGACCAGCCGCCGGAAACACACCATGTGGAAGAAGAAGAACTACAGATTTCTCCTTCAGAGCCGTTAAAGCGGCGAGGCTCTGCTCGGTCAGAGGCTTTTGCCTTGATGCAGGCAAATAAGAAGGCCGGGCGGGCAGTTCAGGTAGAAGACTACTCACTGCTAAAGGACCCCACCTATGATCCATCTATGGAAACTGAGGAGTTCCGGATTGCCCGACCCATACGCAGGCCATCTCTGGCACTCATCACAGATGTATTAACGCCACCGGACGCTGGAAAACCCTCCCTAAAAAGAAAGCATAGTACAAGTACGGACGGGGGAGAAAGTACTGGTGGAAAATCACCAAAGAAAAACGCCACAGGACACAAGAAAACACCAACAACATCCGTCCAGCCAACAACATCTGGCCAGCAACCACCGAAAGTCGCCTCTAAAACCAAGACCAACAGCCAGGCGAAAAGTACCCCAAGTGCGTCAGGTGTTTCACCCACTGTTTCCGCAACAGTGGCCACCGCTAAGAATACGCAACTTAGCTCTTTGGCTGAGTCAATAACATCGTTCACTAATGAATATAAACAGTTGGTATTTTCACAAAGCGCCAAACCACCTAAGGGAGTGCACGAACAGTGGGCCGAATTGTTGGCCATAAAAATTGGCAAGATGGACCCTAATACCGCCAAACACTTTAAACTGTTTGTCGACACCAAAGCGTTGGATGCCATGACTGGCACGTGGGAGCGCTAGTTGCATTAACAAAATGTGTGATTAACAGTACCAACCCTGCAAACTGTATGGCAGCTGTATTTATCTCTCAACTGTCCATTCCAGACACATTTCTTTATGTTTTATAACTAAACATTTATTGTACCGTCCTGTTTTTATCTCTTTTTAACATGACCTATGGTTGTACCGGTGCTAATATACTTAATATACTTACCAAAGCAGTACTACTTCTCTGTTGTCTCTAGACGAGACGAGTGGCAACTTTTTTTATGTGATTGAGGATAGCCACTTTAAAACGAACAATTTCATTGTACCGTCGGTGTCATGTGTTTTGTTTTTTCTACAGAACACGCAATGCCAATGCCTGATTATTGCCACTATTTAACGAATAATTTTTGTTCACCGATTTTACATTGTCTCAAATAATGTTGCTGTTTGTGTTTTTATAACCTGTACTGGCTGTTAGAACCTGTAACGTTAGCCTGTAAGTCGATTTTTGTAAGGATGTTTGTGTTTGATTTTTATAACCTGTAACGATAGCCGGTAATTTACATGTAATCATGATAATGATACCATGTATTCTGTATACATCACATGCAGATTCACTGTGTAGGATACCCAGGCGTTAGTGCTATACTACAGTAACGTCACTGGACTGTAAAGCCGGAGTTCTGTTACTCAAAGATAGTTTGAGTTGGTACTTTATCAGAGTCCTCCCATAATATTAGGACATGTAGGCTTTTAGGCAGATAGATGCATGACACAGGTTGCTGTGTAATTCGCAGCTGGCTCTTAATTAGTTATTTTGTTCATCGATGTTCATTATTCTGGTTCTGCTACCGACCCTGATTTTAACATTACTGACTACCTTGTTCGGAGAAGACAAATTATAATAATAAATGTTTGCATTTGTACAATGATATCTAAATTGTCGTTTAATTACTGGGGTTGATGGGTGAGGGCTGATAGTGTGTAATAAATAAGAACGAACTGATACGTACAGTAAACTTATTACGGATTTTAGGAGGAAATTTATGCTGGAGGTGGGCCTGTGGGTTCGACGTTCATTATTACTGGGCAAGTGATTGAAAGTGAATAGTTGGTCAAAGGAATAAGGCGAGTTTATAAACATACATTACTACTTTATTAAAACCCTTTTTAAAAGGTTTAAATATGGTGGAAACAATTAAAATGCACCATGACAATGCCAGTATATTTACATTTGTACACTGCCCATGTACTAGTGGGAGGTTGGTAGTTCCAGATAACCAGTCTGATCAATAACATTCTGGTAGTAAGTACATATGCATATGAATGATTTGATAACATAAAAGTAAAATAATGAAATATAAACCTAGTCACAAAGCTGTACACAAACGTACAAATTGGTGAAACAAATTAATTAGAGCAAGTCAATCAGATTATACTGCCAGTCCACACTTCCTTCATTAATACAGTAGTTGGCCAGCTCTTCGCGCATTACCTTTGCACCTTGATAGCTGGGTGGAGCGAGGGCCTGCAGGCGATCCACATTGGCCACCTGCCTCCAGGTTCCTGGTCGGGTTTTGTGGCCATTGTCCTCATTATCTACCTGATCGGCAGCTATGTACTGCTTGCCACATGTGTCCCTCATAAAATTATGAAGGACTTATGAAGGACACATGTGGCCTTGACGATGTCTTCCACCCTATCAATCCGCATACGCAGGTCTTGCCTGTATATAGCGAATTTTGCTGCCAAGATACCGAATACATTTTCGACAATTCTTCGGCATCTTGACAGCCGATAGTTGAAAATTCTCTGCTTCACTGATAAGCCCTGTCCAGGATCGGGCTTCATCAGTGAAGTAGAGAGCGGGAAGGCATCGTCGCCAACCAGGTAGAAGGAGAGGTCTCCTTCCATTCCATGCACTTGGGTGGGTCTGGGGATGTGTAGAGGGTTCTGCCTGGAAAACATCATCTGCTTGAAATCACAATCCTGCCAAATCCCACCATCACTTGCAGATCCCTCTGCGCCTACGTCGATGAACAGGACTTTGTAGTCGTAATGACAGGGAGTAAACAGCTGATGTATTTACCGCCAAAAATTAACGAGCTGCTCTTACCCCACCTACCATCACTTGTAAGTACGGATGTTGTTCAATCAGGCCGACATCGGGACACTAATTGGGGGGGAATTGGTTAGGTGTGGGTCAACCGTCCCGATTTATTTATTTTTCCTAAATCTGGAGTGATTTCCTCCTGGTGTGGGTCTCTGAAAATGGACAGTTTTAAATCTCTATTCCTTAGAATTTGCGATCGGGAACAGTTAAATCGGATTGAGGAAGTTAAATCGGCGGGCGCTCAGGTGTGTGGGGGGTTTTAGCAGGAAATACAGCTTTAAATATTATTTTCCCTTTTATCATGATTTAGCAGGGAATGCAGCTTTAATTATTATTTTCACCATTACCATGATTTAGCAGGGAATGCAGCTTTAATTATTATTTTCCCTATTATCATGATTTAGAAGGGAATGTAGCTTTAATTATTATTTTCCCTATTATCATGATTTAGCAGGGAATGTAGCTGTAATTTTTTTCACCATTACCATGATTTAGCAGGGAATGCAGCTGTAATTATTTTCCCTATTATCATAATTTAGCAGCTGATAAGATTTACTTAGTCGTAATAGCTGAGATTGCAGCTTCGAACTGGTTGTAAAGATACAGAGGAAAAAGAGAGGTAGAGGGTTGAGGATCAGGTGATTTGCACATGAATAAACACTTTTTATCTTACACCTTTCAAGAGTGAGGTTGTGTCTTTCCCAGCTAAGACTATTCCCAACCATAAGTCTAAAACTTACAAGGTCCCGGCTTATAAACGGGCCACTGCGGTAGTCTCTTTGTACAGCCTAGGTCCATACATGGTTACTAGGTGGCACCACCTTATCTCCTGTACGTCACCATAGAGCTATGCATTTTACACTCTATATCTAAACCCTCAGATTAGATGGAACTGTGATGTGTTTCAGGAAAATGAGTCACAAGTCGCAAAATTGATATTTGTTTTTGATTTTACAAACGACTTTATTTCTGATACCTGCTGGGCTATTACATTTTTTTTTTTTTATTTAGAATTTTTATACAGCTAATCTTCCGTGAGATGACAAATGAACATAAATGGGCATGCACAGTGTACAAATAATATTATGAACAATGTCATGAACACTTCTCAGGTTATATCATATAAAGAGTAGAATCAGAAAATAATCATCTTTTTTTTAAAAAAATCGATATTCTCAGCAATGTCCTCTGCTATACGTCGCCATAGCATGTTTTCTTCTCTGCCGACAGATTTAAAATTAAATGCGTACATTACCATGTTACATCTCATTTTTAATTCGTACATAGAAGAAAGTAAATCAACACATCCTCCTGCAAAAAGCTTTTGTCTATATATGAAGGATTTTACCTAGAGAATTATCCAGTTAATTATTTTTCGAATTGGTATTTGTAATCTCCACACCAAGAATAATACCTATAGGTTTGATGACAAAATCTTTACCTCTTCGTTTGAATATTATTCTGCCTTTACCGGTTTTTGTTAAGGTAACCACTTTCATAAATCCATTTTAAAATACCTTGCCATAATGTTCTTGTTCTTGGACAATTGATCAGAAAATGAACAATGTCATCTCTCTCTCGACAGAAAGAACATATGTCCGTTTTCTTCACATCAATTTGCTTCAGATATGCATTACATGTTAATACACCGTGGAGAATTTTGTACTGGAATACATGTACTCTGGCTTCAGTTGAAGCTTTGTAGGGTAAAGTGAAAACCTCTCTCCAATCTATATCCTCGTATTGTATTCCGACAGCTTAAAAGTCTTTGCTGCCATTTTTGTAGCTTCTCCCATTTTGGTTTCAATTTTGAAATCAATTGGTTATAATTATATGACTATTATTATCCCTTTTTATACATCTTATCCACTCCAAGGGAATGGCTTTTTTTAACATTTGTCTAGAGTACCACGAGGGAATAAAATCATAGTTTGAAGCAATTTCTTTAGTGGTCATCATGTTCCCATTTTCGTTGAAAATGTCACCTAATACGATAATTCCTCTTTCCTTCCATTCGGTCCAGTATAGCATTTGGCCTTTATCTTT
Source organism: Sthenelais limicola (assembly GCA_942159475.1). Classification (NCBI taxonomy): domain Eukaryota; kingdom Metazoa; phylum Annelida; class Polychaeta; order Phyllodocida; family Sigalionidae; genus Sthenelais; species Sthenelais limicola. The sequence continues at coordinate 124,224,265 of OW804098.1, read as the reverse complement.
TATATACCTATTAGCCCAGATTCTTACTTTGAGAATTTGTTCTATAGTTTCAGGCTTTAGTTTATAATAATATTTATTCCATATTTCGTATAGTTTACGTATACTTTCGAATACTTTATAGAAGTTATTAACAAAGGTTACAGGTTTATACCTGCAAAGAAATATTTCAGCGATATCCCTTCGATGAAAGGCTTCTAAAATTTCTGCTCAAGAGTATTCTCTTGACCCACATCAGCCTGTTCGTTTCATATAATTATTTCTTTAATTAACCTGAGATTTAGGCCGCAAAATTGATATCTGTCAAAGTGTTTTTATCACAAGATGTCTTTATTGAAATGTTCTGATTTTTAGAGGGTTTGGTAGTCATATAAATCTGTGTAACAATTTTTAGGGCATTGTATTAAACATATCCTTGCGTTTTAAAGGCCTTTGTATGGAGTATATTTAATTACTATAGTCTACTGGTAATTACTCGTCCAGAAACATTGCAAACTTTTTTTTCAAAAATAAAATATAAAACTTAGAACATAGAAAAACATATCATGTGTCCTAGAGTTTAGTATCATTGGAACCGCATTTATCTCCTCTTTTGAAATATGATGATATCTCAAAGTCCATTTCTTGCGACTTATGACACCTTTTCCTAAAACGGATCACAAATGTATTTCAGCCTACATCGGTTTCCTGGCCTATGACTCGACGTTTTCATGGGAATATGATGTCATTTTGCGGTCTTATTGGCATTATAATGGTACCTTACGGTTTGAGGTGAGAGGCTTTCCCTTCGTTTGAAGGGACTCTATCAACTTAGGGCCTAGACTGTTTATGATAGAGTCTCAGATTGTACTGATAGCGTGGAGGATAAGTGCATTTATTGAAGATAATCCCACACTTAATTATTAAACCATGAAATGACGACCACTAGACAATTGTGATGTGTTTCAGGAAAATGAGTCATAAGTCGCAAAAAGAAAGATTTTGAGATACCATTTTATATGAAAAGATGAGATCGAGCTGATTCCAATGATAGTAAACAATCTAATAATCATATAAGTTTTTCTATATTTTAAGTTTGATATTTTCGTTTTTGAAAAAAAAACCTTTCTAATATTTCTGGGGTCAATAAACAGTAAAGTAAGTAGATGTAGTACTTATGAGGACCTTTGAAACGAATGGATATATTACATAGATTGTCCTGAAATTTGATACATCGATTGATATAACTATAAGTGATAACCCCCCCCCCTCAGAAAAAAAATAAAAAAATATCAATTTTGCGACTTATGACTCATTTTCCTGAAACACATCACAATTGAACAAATCAAGTTGGCAGCTGAACATCACGATGGCGTCCAATAGCTTCCAATCATATCACTCAGTCAATAAAATATTTTTTTTTTAAAACTTTATTTATACTGAGTGCGAAATCCCAATCTAGGGTTTTTCACAATGCCCCAGGTGTGTCTTACAATTCACAGGTAAAAACATGTTCCTTACATAAGTATATTCTGTACAATAAAAAGGTGTAGAAGTGCAATTATGATATGGTAGATAAGTTGAAAATAAGTTACTGTCAAGGAACTTTTACTTCCTAAGAAATAGGTTTACAGTTTCTGCTATAAGCAGCTCTTCCAAGCGTCCAGGTGGGACTCATCATGAGCATACAACAAACACAGTAACAATTAGGTTCATAATACAGAGAATAGCTACTTAGGCACATAAAGGTAGAGGGTATTCCACCTTAGGCCAAAAGCCCAATGTGTGTTTCCGATTTATCAGGCTGAAAACTAGGTAGGGTGGTAAAAACAAAATTTGTTTAGGAAACCACCCCCAGGAATTGAAAAAAATGTCTATAAATAGCAAATTATATGCTTTAATCATTTTCTAAACGATGTTGTAATGGTTTTGGTCCTTCACTCTATGACAACTCATTTGGTGGTTTAATCTGGAAATATGATCCGTTTTTTAGGAAAATGAGTCATAATGAGTCATGTCGCAAAGTATGGATTTTGAGATATCACCATATTTGAAAAGAGGAGATCAGGCTGATTCCAATGATAGTAAACACTAGGACACCTAATAAATATTTTAAGTTTGATATTTTTATTTTTGAAAAAATAAAAAGGTTTGCAATATTTCTGGACGGATAATTATCAGTTGACAAGTAACTAGATATATACTCCATACAAAGGTCTTCAAAACGCAAGGATATATTTAATACAATGTCCTGAAATTTGTTACATTCATATGACTATAAGTGCTAAGCCCTCTAAAAATCAGAACATTTAAAGAAATCATGTGATGAAAACACTTTTGAAAATATCAAATTTGTGACTTGTGACTCATTTTCCTGGAACACATCACAAATGGAGGATAAGTGGTCGGTAAGTGGTCTTCAGCCCATGCTACTGCCACATGGGTCAGATCATCAGACAATGTACAACTGGCAGCTCTTCACCTGGATTAAATGCTGCTAAATAAGACAGAAAATGATAAGTATTAGGAACTGTGCAACAACAACAGTGGAGTTAAACATTGTCATGGGTTAATATTTTGCGGTTGTGCATCTTAATTAATACAGTTTCACTGAGAGAACAGATTGCGCGGCCGAGTGCCTAAATGCCATAGAACTGATTATGCGAAACTCTCAATTTACAGAGAAAAAATAAAATGCCAGAAATAATTTCGCAAAATTTGCGGTATTTAGCCTGCAAAACCTTTAGCTGCACGCTATATTATATATATTTTTTTATAATTTTTTTTGACAAAGTTCCACACAGTGATAATTCTCATTCGCCAAGTACAAAACAAAATCTTACATTTTATTTTCATCTTTACATCATTATTTGGCTTCTTCTACATTAACGTACTTTCCTCGATTTCTTTTAATATCACATCGTTTGGTATTTTCTAACATTAACAGTTTAACACGTTTAATCTTTAATCAGTTACTGCTAAGGCAGGTGTTGGATCGATTACTCTGCCCTATTAATATACATCACCGCATCGTTTCAATTTAAAACAATACAGCTCCATATATTCTAATACATCCATATTATATATGTATGATATCTGAGTGTAATTTCGGTATTAGGTGGATTCAAAATATCCTGTTCCATGTCTGTCTTAACTTACCACGATTTGAAAGTAAATATGAATTGTACATTTTCAGATGATTTGACCCACGTATAACTCTTCTGCTAATGATTGTAAACACAAATATGTGTCTCTATTCCTTGCTCTGTCTCTCTTTCTCTGTCCCTATTCCTCTCTCTTTCTCTGTCTGTCTCTATTCCTCTCTCTTACTCTGTCTGTCTATTCCTCTCTCTGTCTCTCTTTCTCTGTTCGTCTGTCTGTCTTTCTCTCTCTGTTTGTCTGTCTCTCCCTACCTCTCTGTATATCACTCTCTATATGTCTGTTTGTCTCCCCCTCCCTCCCTGCCTGTGTCTGTCTGTCTCTGTCTCTGTTCTGACGTTAGACTTCTTCCACTTCATGCCTATATTAGGAGCATGTAAATAATTAGTGGGGGAATCCAAGACACACAAAGATGAGGGAGAGAGAGAGAGAGGGAGAGGGAGAGGGAGAGAGGGGAGAGAGAGAGAGATGGAAAGGGAGCGGGAGAGAGGGGAGAGGAGAAAGAGAGAGGAGAGAGAGCAGGGGAAATGAATGAATAAATAACTAACAAGAATCTCCATCACAGGGTTAATTAACAGTATAAATAATTAACAGTATAAATGAAACACAGGCAACTCAATATAACGATCCACATACAACAATACTATATTCATTGTATAATACATATCGTTATATCCTATCATGATAAATATATCGCACAATAATGGCTTTTATAGTGTCGTAAATGTCTCTTGGAGGTAAACGACAGTGATTTTAATTGATAATCATAATAGCTTCTGTTGTATTGTATGCCAAAATTGTATAATAGGGGATAAATCTTGAATCGCATGTAATGGTATTACGTTGTATGTCAGTATAAAATCTATAAAAAACATATATTGAACATATTGAACAATTGAAGCATGTAAATATCCAAGTGATTTACATGATTCCATGAAACAAGACTCCATCTTGCCCCTCATGCATGATATTGTTGCAAAAGCTTTCATGTTGCTAAATAAATGTCAGATTTGAACTGAATTAAATCACTTAAAATAACTTATTGTTATCTCTCCACACTCTTGCACTGTAACTATGTAAGAGAAATTACATGTCCTCACTTGCCCGGCAATACTGAGTTTAAAAACAGGGACATTGGGACTTGCTATAAACACTTGAGACACACTTCAAGAAAGACAGGCTCCTAACCTGTACGTTTGATGTGTCTTATCAGTATCATACTATCTTAAATACTAATGCATATGTATACCCCCTACATTCATTGTTTGGTGCTGTGATGAATTGGGTGCTAAGGAAAATAACCGGGTGTAGACGGTTATTGCTTGGTGACATAGGACTCGTGCATTGTGACAAAAGATGGTAACTAATGATTCTAATTCACCTAGCCTTGATTTAAACTTCAGAATGATAAAGAGATTTAATTCTGATTTGCATTCAGGTAATGAACACAGACATGTATAACAATATTTAACATACATGACACACATAACACACACATAACACACACATTATATATATAAATTGCAATTTGACTACAAAACGGGAGAAGTTTTTTTTACTTTTGCTCGTTTCTTCGTTCATACAGTTCAGTATAGTTGGGACACCATGTACTATATTGTGTAATATCATTGTTTTGGTTTTACTTAGCTAAAGGCATTTATCAGCTCGTAGGAATTTATGTTACTCTTTTTCTTTTCGGGTTGGGGTGGGGGCGGGGGAGGGTGGTGGATAAATGAAGGCTAATAATGTAAGCAAATATTCATATCAAATCATGAATATTCAAACTTCTATTTACAAATATTCTATGTTTAACTGGTATGAATAAGGGTAGAATGCATTTTTTCATTGATGAATCTGGGCTGAAACTGGAAATGAAAACCCATTTGGGTTCTTATTAAATAGTACATTTTGAAATTTAAATATGGTTGTGCCAACGCTGTTCTCTTTATACATTCATCAGAGCGCCATCAGGGTTTTAAAAATATTCCGCAACATTGATACTTGATTTGCTCCTTTATATTTTCGTATGATTAAGATAAGAGAAGTTGTTTTTTATTTGCCATTTTCAATGAGTACAGAGGAGTACAAATGAGTTAGAATAAGGATTTGGCAAAAGGGTCGACATGCCTTATGATAGAGCGAATGTACCATTTCTTCCGGCAGTTACCGACATTTGGAAGATATGTTAAAAGTATATAATGTAAGTGGATTAGAAAAAAATAAAATAAAAGACAAACACAAGTAAATAGGATATGTGGGTGAATAACATAGAGAGCTCTTAACGTGCAATTCTATGTGACTTGAGCAGTATACAACCCAAGTAGACATTACGAAATCAATGAAGAATAAATTAGAGGCAAGGTTGTGAGCAACCTGTTCATACAATACAGCATGAACTCATATATTACATGATACATACATTTTTATTTGACGTAGAGCTGTCCATCACTTTCATTTTTCTTTTAAAAAAAAAATAAAAAAAAATGACAAGATCCAATGAATAAAGATATGGTCTACACATGTAACCTTGCCATTTATTTTCTCGTTGAGATGTCGTATTGAGGTGTTCAGAGCATTGATACCACACTTCATTTTTATTTTCGCCTTTTTCTCGTCGTCAGAGAAGACATTAAATTCCATCATACCTAGTACAGTATTCATTACCTTTTCTAGAATCCTTGCTTCCATTTCTGTTTCTGAAAAACCTTCAGTTTGTGTATGCATAGATTCCCCTTTAGATTCACTAGAATCACAACTGGGTCAGATTTTCAGAAAATGTGCAATTGGCAGCTGTACAGTAAATTCTGCTAAATTAGGCTAATAACCTGGCCAATACCAGGTAAATTGGAGTATATTTGGCATTGCATTGATTCTAGCAATCTGTTTGGTTAGGTTGAACTGTATTTTGAACTTTATTTTCGTCTGAAATTTGGGTTATTTGAAAAGATTGGTGAGGTTAAATTGTACATTTTCTGGCGATTTCACTCAACTATAATTATCTTGAGTTTCTACAGTTGGGTGCGACGGCATGTGGCTAGTCCCCGCGCCATCATGATAGATTAATTTATTACCCTGTGACGTCCTGGGTATGACCATAAACTGCCTCTCTGTCTCTTTCTCTGTCTCTCTCTCCCTTCTTCTCTATTTCTATTTCCTGGGTATGACCATAAAATGCCTTTCTGTTTCTTTTTCTCTGTCTCCCTCCCTTCTTCTCTATCTCTATTTCCTGGGTATTACCATAAAGTGCCTTTCTGTCTCTTTTCCCTGTCTCTCCCCCTTCTTCTCTATCTCTATTTCCTGAGTATTACCATAAAGTGCCTTTCTGTCTCTTTTCCCTGTCTCTCTCCCTTCTTCTCTATCTCTATTTCCTGGGTATTACCTTAAACTGCCCGCCTCTCAGCTCTCCCGCCCTTGATATAACCTTTCAATGTGTTGATGAGGGCAAAAAGCAACAATCCCACTCACTCACTCCCTCTCAGCTCTCCCACCCTTGATATAACCTTTCAATGTGTTGATGAGGACGCTCACTCACTAACACACAGAGTAATATTAAAATTAAAATAAAGATAATATTATGATATTGACATATAAACACGCAACATAGTATAGTATAACTGCTCACAGTTCTATTATACTATTAGACTTATACACCAAACAGTGGACCAGTAGGCCTGAAATAGCAGTCATTACTCCTTTAATAGTACCAGCCGCTAATTCATAGGCTACTGATAAAACAACCATGTATGTCTATCATTCAATTTAAATCCAGCTTCTCAGGTCCTTATCACAGTGTGTGGGAGTGTCCTAACAGTGATTGGCAGGTGGGATTCACTAAGCCGGTACATAATATAACGACGCATCTCTCTCTCACACACACACACTTGGGGCCTTTAGTCCACTACACACATGCAGAGAATATCTGGTCAATTCTATTTTTTTGGCGTCCAGGGGGCTAAAAATTGGTCAATTTTCAAATGGGTCTCATTCAAAGGTTTTTCTTATATCATGAAACTAGATATTCTGAAGCATTTTTGTGCATTAATTGGTAAGGTTATCTCTGGATATTAGCTGAGCTATAGGACATGGGTCAAATGAAGCCCTAGGTAAGTATACCGTGCGTATGCCATGTGATTTATTCAAATTCCTGCCAACTCTACTAAATATATCTATTCATATCTTGATTTTACTTTCATAACATGATAAAAACATATATATCTAATTGTCTCAGAGTCAAAGATATTTGATTAAATAATTTTTATACAATAGCTATGGATTCGAAATCAGTGTGTTTCTTAGTGGAAATCATTATATATTGAGTAGATGTTGCATAGTCCCGATTAACTTTATCATATCAATGGCAAATGATTATTGTCCTGCTTTTTTTAGAGTTGAGTGTGTCTGTCATATGTTGTGAAATTTGAGGAGAAATTTAAAGAGTTTTTCGATACTTTATAAGCTCTTAGCCTAAGGCATACGCACGGTATAACATATGAGACAAACATGTACTTTGCACTTGAATTAAGTTAAAAGAGCAGTGGGTTTCTTTTATAATGGTATATAATTCAATGGATAACAATTTTAGCGTGACCCCTTTATCTGATATAGTTTTCTATTAAATACAGGGACTAGATATTTATTTTCAATGCGAATTTCTCTTTCATCCTATGCATATGCACGGTATGCATATTCATGCATATGCATAGGATAGGTATTTTGGTTGGAAACGTATACTGAAGCTTATAAGAGTGATATTTGAACTTGGCACTCTCAAGAAACTTTCTAGATCGACTCATCGACTAGAAGTGGTTTAAATGATTACAAATTTCGAATGATTATGGCATTAAAGAGGATGTGCCGTGAGTATGCCACCCTATACAGTTTTATATAATATCATTTGAAAGATACAATAGCAAGACAATGCATATATGCTTATATGGGTGGCCTGGATGTCATAAGAGATAATTTGGTATACTTAGGCATATTGGTAGGATTTTGTTCAATTGCATTTTAATTGCCCTGTGGCGTCTTAATGTTTTGTATTATACTAAGGTATACACTTTTGAAACAGGTGATATTAAATAGAAAAAAATACCACTTATATAATTTCCGACTGTCTTAACTTAAAACGGCAAGGCATTCTTAACATTTACTTATATTTCATAAGAATATATGACATCCATTGGTCTGATATTTCCGAGTTCTCTTATAATGGCATACGCACGGTATAGGCATACTCATGGCACGTTTCTAATAATCTTGCTAATTATTTTAAATGTGCTTTGGGTACAAAAGTGGGAGATACCTTGTTTATTACCTTGAATAAGGGTCCAACTTATGTATACATGTTTAAAGTTAAATATGTTAATTTGCTGAGATATGGATGTATACATAGCATATGCATGGTATGCAGAAAAGCTGACTATAGGGTATGTGTCTTTACTTTTTCATTAATAAGTAGAAAGCGGTGGCAGATTGATGATTTTTCCTGGTTTCATTTAAAACTAGAGTAGTTTGTCTCTCATATGAATTCATATTCGCCTAAACAACCTTTGTAATTTAAATGAAATTGAGGACACAATGTCCAGGCATACGCACGGTATGGCTAGGGTTGACTATTACATAACTATCAAAAAGATACATAAAATATTCATTTAGAGTCCCTAAAAACATTATATAATATGTAAAAGTATTTCGTCTACAGAATTATTACAAATTTGCTAAACATATATACATTTATTATGTTCTTTCTACATGACAAATTGACATTTTTTTGTACCTTATTGCAAAAATGGCCTATTTTAGGAGGTTTTTTAAAGCTGGAATTGTTAATAATCATTTTGGACCCTTAAAAGTAGGGTTCGGATTGTAGCATTTTTCAGGGCGGATTCAGTGAATCACAAAAATCATGTCTAAAGTCAATATTACTGACGATATCATGCAAAAACCTTATGGACGCCAAAAAAATAGAATTGACCATCTATTGAAAATCAAACGGTTTTTGATTTTCAGTGTGAGCAAATCAAGCAGCCTGGGACCAAATCAAGCAGTCTGGGACTGAACCAAGCAGTCTGGGACTGATTCCTGCAATGTTTCTTAGTGTAAGACTACATGGACTACATGGACTGACTACAGGGGCCTCCATCTAGATCTGCAGTTGCTATCCCTCTAAGCGATCACACTCCGTAAGTCATTTTGTTTAATAGGGCTCTTATATCTGAGAAATATATTCAGTTTTATACATACTAATGAACCTTTTCATTATTTGGTTGTTGAGATTTGAATCAGGGGTAGAATCTAAAACACCAAACTTGTCCAACTCACTTGGAAATAGTCAGTGCCGTATCTGGCAATGTTGCTATGATTGATCAAAACATCTCCTGAACCAAGACTAATGTATCTATAAAAGTAATTTTACGATACAATTCTTAATATCACTATATCGGTTGTTATTCTATAGACGTTATTTTCACTGCATGTCAAAGATTTGACACATTACAATTGAAGCTTTTCACATTTACAAAAGGTCTGACCCTATTATATGTATTGTCATAGAAATCTGGTACGAACTAAAATACGGTCACTATCCAAGCTTTACAATATCTGTGATAAATCTGTCCTACTTTCAATATACAAAACTATGATTAGACCCATTATAGATTATGGAGATGTCTTTTATAACTCTGCACCGCAAAAGCAGATTATGAAACTCCAGACTCTACAAAATTCGGCTTTAAAAATAATATTACATCTTCCTAGACTTTCCAGTACTATAGACATTCATAGCAAACTAAATATTACTTCTCTTCAAACAAGAAGAGAAACCCATATTCTAGATTTAGCTTTCTTAAGGACGAGAGACATAGCAAATGTAGATAGGAGGAAAGTCCGACTGCGGGGACTTTCGGAGGGAAAGAAACTACTTTACCCTCATCCAAATAACGAATTATTCAGAAAGTCATACCTATATTGTATTCCAACTCTATGGAACAGACTTGAACCAAAAATACAGATGACAAATGCGAGAAAGGATTTTAAAATGTATTTAAAGCACCAGTATCATCTGGCATTTGATCCATTCCTTAAGTCTGACGTAAAAATCTAATTCCTCTGAAATTTGAAATCCATTGCTTGGGAAAATTGTATTGGGGGGAAAATTCTGGGATTTGTAAAAGCCCAGTCAAAGTTAGGATCGATATACCGATGTTCAAGGGTGGGGGGTCCTTATTGACTTTTCAGTCAATCCTATTAGTATGAACGGTGTTACTTAGAATTAATCTGAGGACATAGTTGTGGATGTATGATGCCCTACCAATCTTTAAAGTAGGCATTTCTAATTTCTTGTACATGTAATTTTGTTAAATAACTTGACCTTATGCTCATGTTATACTGTTTAATGTTATATGTAAAAATAATGTTCCTGGTCTACGGCGGAATCAATAAGAACTGGTAGTAATTTACAATTATATTCTACAAAAGTAGATAAGGATGTACATAAATCCAAATATAGAGCTTAGTGAGATGACGTGATCTCTATCAAACATGATGGACATAAAATAAAAAACAATATCGTCACAGATTAACAAGTCATCGCATCAGAAGTCAGCAAACACAACCGACGACAGTGAAAGAAATAAATAAATACGAACTATACAAAAGATGTTAACGAAAGGACTATGGACAAACATTTACTATACATTACAACCTTTAATTAATTTATTTTATTTTGGGCGGTCTGGAAGACCTCATGGTAGAGGATTATTAATGCCCATTTCCTGTTTTATTGTATTGAATATGTATGATGTGTAAAGTATTATATGTATGATCAAATAATTCGGAATAAAAATCTTTATATATATATATAGAATACTATATAGTTATTAGAGGTTTTCCTTATGTTTCAGGTGCGCCTGGACTAGAACAAAATATGCACACAGAGGTTCGATTCAGTGAGTATTGTATTTATTTTTCACCAATTCACATTATAAACACATGCATATAAATACATACATACATACATACATACATACATACATGTATACATACCGTATAACCTCCAATAACTGCCGTGGGGCTACTGTTAAGTCAGTCCCCTTCTTACCCTGGCAGTTATTAGAATCATGGCAGTTATTAGAATCATGGCAGTCATTAGAATCCTGGCGCCTATTATTAAACAAGTGGTGTGAACCCGTATCCAGGATATCTTGTTTTATTACAGACATATATTAGCTAAGGTAGTATTGGATAGCCATTAGCAACTGAGTAGCGTAAGGCGTATGTTTATATTCCACCCTAAATGTGATGTGTTTCAGGAAAATGAGTCATAAGTCGCAAAATTAATATTTTTCAAAGTGCTTTTTTCACAAGATCACATTATTGGAATGTTCTAATATTTTAAGGGTATATCACCTATGGCTATATCAATCTATGTATCAAATTCCAGAACAATCTTTGTAATATATCCTTTCGTTTTAAAGGTCCTCATATGGACTACATTTAGTTACTTTACTGTTTATTGAGCCCCAAAAATATTGGAAACGTTTTTTTTTTTCAAAAAAGAAAATATCAAACTTAAAAATCTAGAAATACTAATTATATTATTAGACTGTTTACTATCATTGGGATCAGCTTCATCTCATATTTTCAAATATAATGGTATCTCAAAATCTATTTTTTGCGACTTATGACTCATTTTTCCAAAACGGATCACAAATGGTATGTTTTTTTGCATTTCCCTTTGATGTTTCTATGTCAGCATGGGGTTAGCGCGATTTGATTGACAGAAAAGCAGAGACTAAACTGTTATCAATGACGATAATATGAAAGCTAGATAATCTACTCAGCAAATTCTTTCTCCACAAGGACTACCACATTTACACCCAGCCCTTATTCGAATCCCGGCGGTTTTTCAACAAATATCATCGATACCCCGGCAATTATTGGAATCTCAGCAATTATTGGGGGTTATACGGTATATGCATACACACACATATATGTGATATGTTTCAGGAAAATGAGTCATAAGCCGCAAAATTGATATTTTTCAAAGTGTTTTAGTCATAAGATATCTTTGTTGGAATGTTCTGGTTTTTAGGGGTTTTAACACTTATAGTTTCAGGACATTGTATTAAATATATCCTTGCGTTTTGAAGGCCTTCGTATGAAGAGTATTTTGGTTACTTTACTGGTTATTACCCACCCAGAAACATTACAAACTTTTTTTTTCAAAAATGAAAATATCAAACTTAGAATATAGGAATATTTATTAGATGTCCTAGTGTTTACTATCATTGGAATCTGCTTGATCTTCTCTTTTCAAATATGATGATATCTCAAAATCCATATTTTGCGACTTATGACTTATTTTCCTAAAAACGGATCACATATCAGGGTTTACATCAGTCCTTACGTCCACTTAATTCACTTATCTATTATCACACTAGTATATCTCAGGATGCACTTATTTGGCTTTTTTGTAATTTGTAAATATACCATCGAATATGCAATAGCCACGAGGATCAATGACCATACAACATTTCAAACACTCATTCCAGATCCCAGGATCTCATACTTTAGACTTCTCATTTACCTTTCTTTAATAGTCGAAGAATAATTGATACATCATTGTGTTAGAAGGAACAACAATGACAATTACCTGCAACTGAATGCCGGAAGCCAGTATGACCGCCCTTTATGAAACAAAAACAAAACTAGAGAAAAAAAAGAAATATCAATTTCTACAAGTTGTTTTTAAATACCCCAAATTACCTCACTATAATGCGAAACAGGGATGGAAAGTTTGAAACTAGGCAGTGTAAATTCACATCGTTTTCTTAGTTCACAAGTTTTATATCCACAACAGCGTGCAACAAGTGGAAAATGAGTCACAGATGAAAATATATATTCCTGATGCATTAAAGGCAAACGCTACTATCTAGTAGAAAAAGAAAATTAATTATATCATTTTTCTGAAACTTTGGTGTTTTGATCCTTGAAGTGTTTCTGGTCATAAAGATGGAATAAAATCAATGGGTCACTGCGTTCATTTTTGAATTACAGTTCTCCAAAATTTGGTATCTTAAAATAACCAAAAGGGGACCAAAATGGGGGTGGGGAGGGGGGGGGGCCTCATGTTGCAGCACCTCGACTTCATAGTTCATATCTCATATTTGCTATTTATATTCACTCAATTTAAGTAAAGTTAACAGTTTTGGAGAGAGTATTATTTGGTCAATAATTCTATGCCTCTCTTTCTAGAAAATGCATGGTTATTTTTATTCTGAAAACTCCAAATCCGGCATGCAAATTTTAAATTAAAAACTCAAAAAACCCACAATTTTCCATCATGTTTGTAAAACAATCTTATTTTCCCCCGCCATTGAAAATAATGCTAGTTTTTGAATTATTGGGCTTTGAAGTTAGCGTCTCTGCAAAGACTAATACAAAAATTATGTATTTTGCTAGGCGTAACCGTGCATACACACTTTCTTATGTTGAAAACAATGGGATAATCACAACAAATGGATTCTACGTACAGATTATAAGGATTCTGTGAAAAAAAATTAATTTTCCAAATCCATTGATTTTGGACCAGAGTAATGATCAATTATATATGACATTGTAACTAATTTGCAACTTGCTCTCACTGGAATTAGCTTAAAAATGGTCCAAAGTGCGTAGTAACGGTATCTAACTTTAGTACATAGATTACCCACAGCGAGCCAGAAGGGGTTGGGGGCGTTGAAGCGCTGCAGTGAATAGTTAACTGAATAAAGGAATGTAAAAAAAAGTAGCGTTTGCCTTAATAGTTAGTTAAAAGTTTTAAAGTATTCCATTGTGGTGACATCAGAAATTCTGTTTACAGGAAAGCCCAGCTGTAATTTCATTAGATGTGACGAGGGGATAATGTGGATGATTCCAAATAATTTCGTCATCTGAACAAACAACTCCGTTGTATGGCCACTTCTGAGGAGGGCATCGCCATTGAAACCAGCAACGTCACAAGAGAGCTTTACTATGTTGGCTTGGTAAAACTCATGCATGTAACTGAACAAACAGTTGATTACAATATACCATAGACTCTAAACATGTTCCTGATGGATAAGTGACAAACCTATCACCATGTGTTTCGGTTGCCAGTTAATACACCACCCACTGTCATGGGTGTAAATAGATTTACCATCCATATTGTCAAGCTCTTAATTAAGATAAGTTGTTGTTTTAAAAGATTATTCTTGATAACATGATGAATACTAAGTTTGTTGGTATTGACTAATAGGCATTGGTCATTCATTGTATTGTTTTGAACATTCACTTGTATTTAGGTGGAAGATCTGGGTTGTACGCTCTTTCTGCATTCATGATTCCAAGATTCTGGATACATATACTTCTCTGGATTTTATTTGAGGGAATCCATTAGATGACCTTTTCAAGGTTCTATTGGATAGCTTTATTTTATTCTTTCTAGTGTGTGACATACAGTTCTGCTTTAATTACAAGAGATCTGATCATCTCTATTTGATACATTTGACATGGCTGGTTCCATGCGATATAGGTGTTTACACATGGCATATATATTGATGAAGGAAAAGGCCAAGATAAAAGCAGAACTAGGTACATCTTTGAGGGAGTTCCTTTCTTTGAAATCAGTAGTAGCGGAATTAGGTCTCCCTGAGATACAACGATTAGAGAAATTAAGTGTTTTTAAACAAGAATCTGAGGTTCTTATTATCATAATCACCAACTTACAATGCGGGAAGAAAAAGCTTTTTGAGAAGTTTCTTACTTTCATTGAAAAGATAAGGCGTAACTCAGTTGCTACCATAGACAAAGAATGGAGGAATTTATTTTTGGTAGAAGAAAGACTGCTAGAAATTCTTGAAGCTTTTGAAAAATACCAGGATAGACGCAGTATCAGACAGTTGGTAGATAAGGGAGGCTCCCAGCTCCAGCATGCATTGTTCCTAGAGACCCTGCAGCATATTGACCCATCACATGTTACACTCGATGATCTCAAGGAAGATGCTGTGAACAAAGATGTGTTATTGTTTCAGTATATACTCAATAAAGCTAAGCCAGCAACTAGTGTACAGGTGATTGGAATACAAAACAAAATATTTGCAAAAGAAACAAAGTCTGTTGATCTGGATTGTTTTCCTACTAGGTCTGAGTTTGCGATTAAAAGGTTGAGGGATACTGGTCCACAATTAGTCACTTCACCAGTGATTGATGAAATCATCAACAACCTTATAGAATACTTAACTCCAGATGAACATCAAAGGATAACCTCATATAGTATTCCTGGAGAAAGAATGCACAGTTTATCTGAGATAATTCAGAAAAAGTTGCTCTGCCAGAATGCATATCTGTTTGAGAGGTTTCTGACGGTTCTTGCAGGAATAGATCCTGATTTGTTCAAATGTGTGGCGGATCGGTCCCCAACAGTGATAGAGGTTACGGCATGCATGGAAAGTCATATATCTAAATTAAAGAAGGTTATAATTGAAAAAGGCCACAGGACAGATAAAATCACAGACACTCAAATAGATTTAGAGAAGAATTATGTTAAATTGGGAGTGACACAAACAAATAGATATGTGTCAGCTGCTCACTTGGATCCTGAGCACCCGGCGGCATATCAGGCATCTTTATCCACAGGAGACCAAGGTATTGACAGAGATATTGAGGATGTTGTTGAAGAGATGGGAAACAGTGGACAGTTTTGTCTTATAGAAGGTCGCTGTGGCATTGGTAAGACCACAATGATGCAGCACCTATGCAGACGTTGGGCCAATGGTTGCTGTCTGAAACATGTCCATTTTATTTTTCATATACCCATCAGGAGATTGATGGTCATGAAGGAGAAACTCTCAGCATATGAGTTGTTAACAAAGTATAACCTATTCCGATGTGAATTTCCTTCTAAATTACTAGAAAACTGGTCAGAGTATATGCTCATCAACCTTGATGGTTTAGATGAGCTGATCAAATTCTCAGAGAAATTGCTTAATGTTAGAGAAATTATTGACATCCATGAGAACGGTTCCCCTGATGAGATCTGCCTGAACTTACTCATGCGGAATTTGTTGCCCAAATCCAGTCTTATTTCTACATCAAGGTCTTTTGAGGAATTGAAATATCTAGGACCAGATGTAAAACTTGAAGTGATGGGCCTTAACTTTGAAGGAGTTCATAACTTCATTGAACGAAACGTTCCTGATGACAGCAAAGAAGCGGTAAAATCAAATCTAGTAAAGAATCCAATTATGCTATCTATGTGTTCCATCACATTCTATGCTTCATATTTGTGTCGGATATTGTCAAGGACAACCATGTCCATGTCTGCTAGTGACTTAGACACCTACACCAGACTTACAGCATTCCTCATTAGGGAATATCCTAGGAGACAACATGGAAAAAAGATCGATCAATCTGTATTTGATAACTGTTACAAAACACTGGCAAAAATAGCCCTTCATGCTGAAGGTGGAGCAGAAAACAATTTGAGGAAAATCAGTTTCGATTTTGACCTCATCAGTCAAATCTGTTCACAAGACGATCTGGATGCCATTAGAGAAGCAGAAAAGAATGGAATCATTCACATGACTGAATTTGAAGTCGATGGAGTCAGTAAGAACATTCTTGAATTTCCTCATCTTTCGATGCAAGAGTTCTTTGCTGCACTCCAGCTTTTGAGAGATGAAAGCACTGCATCAGAGGAGTTCATGCGAGGAATGTTTCAAGGGGAAACCTTGAACATGCTTCAGCTATTCACATTTGGAGCAGCATTTGACAACATTGAGATTTCTGCATTGTCACATATAAGGAAGAAAATAGGGGTGTTAAGTCGGAAAAAGAATTTGATGGCAACATATTTTAAAGAGAGTTTGCCACCAAAAATGTCAATGAGTGCACTTTTAAAGTCAACCCAAATTGCTCATGAAGCACAGAATGAAGACCTTGCCAATGCTGTTGGCCAGGTAATTTCCAGAGAAGGTGGAATTGTCATTACAGATATGCCACTGAATGCTCTAGATCTCAAAGCTCTGGCTTTTGTTTTTACAAATCGTAGTCTATCAACCTTGAATCTTGCCAATACCAATCTTGATGATTATTCAATTGGAATATTGGCTGATTCACTCAGAGGAAAATCAACATTGAAATCACTGAATTTGAGTAACAGTCAAATGGGTGAAAAAGGTCTGAACTCTGTGAGAGACCTTGTACGATCAAGTCCCAAACTAGAAGAGCTTGTGTTGGATGGCAACAAGATTAATGATACAATGCTAGAAAACTTGATGTCTGGTCTTGGGGTAAAGAGAGATGAAAGTGGCAATGTTGATAACGGTGAATTGACAGGTGGTGTTCCCAACAATGGAAAAGGGCAAGGGTTTGCTGAGGGAGATTCCCTTAGTAGAAGAGCAGCATCACATGTTGATGGGACTGCAGGGAGTAGGCTGAAACATCTGTCTCTGAATAATACACAAGTCACCATACAGGGCATGGAACTGCTTGCTTACAGCATAGATACTCTTCCAAGTCTGTCTCATATTAGTTTGACTGGTACAAGAACTAAGAGGCAAGAAACACCTAAATTGATAGAAATATTCAGCACCTGCCACAAAGCTTTGAGAATAAACCTCAGTAAGAAGCAAATCTTTATGGAGACACTTCCAAGGCAAGAAGCCTGTATGGGGCACATCCTTGATTTATCCAGCAGGGGAATGACGGATCAAGATGTAGTTGAACTTGCACCTCTTATGCACAGAGACGTATTTACTGAGATTGATCTCCACAACAATAAAATAACACAAAATGTTATTGGGCTCCTCAAATTGTATTGCTTATGCTGTACTAAAGTCACATCTATCAATGTCTCAAACACAAATATTTCAGAAGAAATGCAAGAAACTCTTCTACATGTTGACAGATCAAATTATATCAAAATTAATTTATCAAGGCTCAAATTGGGAGAGCATGTGTTATCTTTGTTGGAATCAGTAATGCATAAGGTTGAAATACTTACATTAGACAGGTGTGGCATAGAAGATGAAGAATACGTTGTTTTAGCAGAGGCTTTCAAGGAAAGTGACTCAATCACTAAGATTGGACTTAGTGATAATAACATAGGTGAGAAGGGAAGCCTAGTCTTAGCAGAGGCACTCAAGGTCAACAAGTCAATCACTAACATTGATCTTAGATATAATGTAATAGGTGAGAACGGTAGCCTTGCCTTAGCAGAGGCACTCAAGGTCAAGGGAGCTCTTGCCTTTGCAGAGACTCTCAAGGTCAACAACTCAATCACTGACATTGATCTTAGTGATAATGGAATAGGTGAGAAGGGAGGCCTTGCCTTAGCAGAGGCTCTCAAGGTCAACAACTCCATCACTAACATTGATCTTAGTGGTAATAGAATAGGTGAGAAGGGAGGCCTTGCCTTAGCAGAGGCCCTCAAGGTCAACAACTCCATCACTAACATTGATCTCAGTGGTAATAGAATAGGTGAGAAGGGAGGCCTTGCCTTAGCAGAGGCACTCAAGGTTACCAACTCCATCACTAATATTAGTCTTGGTGATAATGAAATAGGTGAAAAGGGAGGGCTTGCCTTAGCAGAGGCACTCAAGGTCAACAACTCCATCCCTAACATTGATCTTAGTGATAATGGAATAGGTGAGAAGGGAGGCCTTGCCTTAGCAGAGACTCTCAAGGTCAACAACTCCATCACTAACATTGATCTTAGTGGTAATGGAATAGGTGAGAAGGGAGGCCTTGCCTTAGCAGAGGCACTCAAGGTCAACAACTCCATCACTAACATTGCTCTTTGTAATAATGGAATAGGTGAGAAGGCAGGCCTTGCCTTAGCAGAGGCTCTCAAGGTCAACAACTCCATCACTAACATTGGACTCAGTAATAATGGAATAGGTGAGAAGGGAGGCCTTGCCTTAGCAGAGGCTCTCAAGGTCAACAATTCCATCACTAACATTGGTCTTAGATATAATGGAATAGGTGAGAAGGGAGGCCTAGCCTTAGCAGAGGCTCTCAAGGTCAACAACTCCATCACTAACATTGATCTTATTGGTAATGAAATAGGTGAGAAGGGAGGCCTCGTCTTAGCAGAGGCACTCAAGGTCAACAATTCCATCACTAACATTCATCTTAGTGGTAATAGAATAGGTGAGAAGGGAGGCCTTGCCTTAGCAGAGGCTCTCAAGGTCAACAACTCCATCACTAACATTCATCTTAGTGGTAATAGAATAGGTGAGAAGGGAGGCCTTGCCTTAGCAGAGGCTCTCAAGGTCAACAACTCCATTACTAACATTGATCTTAGTCATAATGAAATGGGTGAGAAGGGAGACCTTGCCTTAGCAGAGGCACTCAAGGTCAACAATTCCATCACTAACATTGATCTTAGTGGTAATGAAATAGGTGAGAAGGGAGGCCTCGTCTTAGCAGAGGCACTCAAGGTCAACAATTCCATCACTAACATTGATCTTAGTCATAATGAAATAGGTGAGAAGGGAGGCCTTGCCTTAGCAGAGGCACTCAAGGTCAAAAACTCCATCACTAACATTGATCTTAGAGGTAATGGAATAGGTGAGAAGGGAGGCCTTGCCTTAGCAGAGGCACTCAAGGACAACAACTCCATCACTAACATTGATCTTAGTGATAATGGAATGGAGGAGAAGGGAGGCCTTGCCTTAGCAGAGGCTCTCAAGGTCAACAACTCCATCACTAACATTGATCTTAGTGGTAATGGAATAGGTGAGAAGGGAGGCCTTGCCTTAGCAGAGGCACTCAAGGTCAACAACTCCATCACTAACATTGCTCTTTGGAATAATGGAATAGGTGAGAAGGGAGGCCTTGCCTTAGCAGAGGCTCTCAAGGTCAACAACTCCATCACTAACATTGATCTTAGATATAATTGAATAGGTGAGAAGGGAGGCCTTGCCTTAGCAGAGGCTCTCAAGGTCAACAACTCCATCACTAACATTGATCTTGGATATAATGAAATAGGTGAAAAGGGAGGCCTTGCCTTAGCAGAGGCTCTCTAGGTCAACAACTCCATCACTAACATTGATCTTAGTCATAATGGAATAGGTGAGAAGGGAAGCCTTGCCTTAGCAGAGGCTCTCAAGGTCAACAACTCCATCACTAACATTGATCTTAGTCGTAATGGAATAGGTGAGAAGGGAAGCCTTGCCTTAGCAGAGGCTCTCAAGGTCAACAACTCCATCACTAACATTGATCTTAGTCGTAATGGAATAGGTGAGAAGGGAGGTCTTGCCTTAGCAGAGGCCCTCAAGGTCAACAACTTAATCACTAACATTGATCTTAGTAATAATAGAATAGGTGAGAAGGGAGGCCTTGCCTTAGCAGAGGCACTCAAGGTCAACAACTCCATCACTAACATCGATCTTAGTGATACTGAAATAGGTGAGAAGGGAAGCCTTGCCTTAGCAGAGGCTCTCAAGGTTGACAACTCCATCATTAACATTGCTCTTTGGAATAATGGAATAGGAGAGAAGGGAGGCCTTGCCCTAGTAGAGGCACTTAAGGTCAACAACTCCATCACTAACATTGATCTTAGTTATAATGGAATAGGTGAGAAGGGAGGCCTTGCCTTAGCAGAGGCTCTCAACGTCAACAACTCCATCACTAACATTGATCTTAGTTATAATGGAATAGGTGAGAAGGGAGGCCTTGCCTTAGCAGAGGCTCTCAAGGTTGACAACTCCATCATTAACATTGCTCTTTGGAATAATGGAATAGGTGAGAAGGGAGGCCTTGCCTTAGCAGAGGCTCTCTACGTCAACAACTCCATCACTAACATTGCTCTTAGTTATAATGGAATAGGTGAGAAGGGAGGCCTTGCCTTAGCAGAGGCTCTCAAGGTTGACAACTCCATCATTAACATTGCTCTTTGGAATAATGGAATAGGTGAGAAGGGAGGCCTTGCCTTAGCAGAGGCTCTCAAGGTCAACAACTCCATCACTAACATTGCTCTTTGTAATAATGGAATAGGTGAGAAGGGAGGCCTTGCCTTAGCAGAGGCACTCAAGGTCAACAACTCCATCACTAACATCAATCTTAGTGATACTGAAATAGGTGAGAAGGGAAGCCTTGCCTTAGCAGAGGCTCTCAAGGTTGACAACTCCATCATTAACATTGCTCTTTGGAATAATGGAATAGGTGAGAAGGGAGGACTTGCCTTAGCAGAGGCTCTCAAGGTCAACAACTCCATCACTAACACAGATCTTAGGGATAATGGAATAGGTGAGAAGGGAGGCCTTGCTTTAGCAGAGGCTCTCAAGGTCAACAACTCCATCACTATCATTGAACTTAGTGGTAATGAAATAGGTGAAAAGGGAGCCCTTGCCCTTGCAGAATGTTCAAGACAAGATTGCTATGATCGAAACTAATTCATGAATGGAGGCCTTGACCTAGTCATGCTCTCAAGGTCAGTATCTCTATGACCATAATTGATCAGTTACTAACATAGGAGAGAATAAAGGCCCATTGATCTTAATTAATTATATTAATGTGTAATGGAATAAGGGAAACGGAGGACTTTAGCAGTTGTGATCTCCGATAGTAACATCGATCTTAGAATTAAAGGAATGGAAGGTGTTCTCTTAGATATGGGTCAGATTTTCAGAAGACATACAATTGGCAGAACAACACATTTAGTTAATTTTGCTAAATTAGACCGAAAGGATCGTCAACACTAGACCTGTATATCCTAGTATATTAAGTATTGCCTTGACGAGAAGTCGCCAAGTGGCCATGCCATGCATAAAACACCTCAGCTCGGCAATTCGGCCCAAGCTCATTGGGCCAACACTATTGGGGAAATCTGCAAATAATTTCCAAAAATCCCTACGTTCCCATATGTACACACACTTCAAACCTGTCCCAGTCTCAAGCTTATTGATTATAAGAGACATTTCACCCAAGATTTTAAGCTCTTACTCATATAATTACGCAGTTCCAGCATTACATGCTTACGCCTATGCCTATGCATAAGATTCGAAATCCGACATCGGTGGCTTGACTATCGTTGAGCTTCGTCTAACACGAGGCCCGGGTAATGACGTCATAGTCACAGGGATTCCCCAGAGGAACCCTCTCCAGAACGAGGCCCATGTAATGACGTCATAGCAGCGGGGATTCCACCACACATAGGTGCGGGAACCATCGCATATTGGCGATGATTCCCGCACAAATTTAACACAAAAACAAAATGATTTTAAAACGCACTAGCCACGGCAGGAGGGCGGGACAGTCGGCGGGATGGTGGACAATGTCGACGTACAAAAACATTCCATATTTATGAACGTAAATAGCCCAAGACTTCTACTCATTCCCATCAAATTGTGACGATAGACCTATCAGCTATCTGGGGCCACGATACTCTCCTAGATTCAAACAATCTGTTACGTTATGTTGAACTGTATTTTTAACCTGATTTTCGTCTCAAGTTTGGGTTATTTGAGAGGATTGGTGAAGACCCATTGTACATTTTCAACCATAACCACAAACCCTCCTGAAAAATGTGTCCTTGGCAGCTTTAAACCTTTCTAGGATAACTAGATCATCATTAATGATGGGATTTAGTACAAGATATCTCAATGTTTTACCTTTCCTTCTGCCTGTTCTTTGTTCTAGTTTATATAATCAGTGGACCCTCATTACCATGGGTTCTTCGGCCATCTGGATACCTTGATGGCATAACTTGACTCTTGACTCTTGAGTTCTACATTTCCATCGCCCCATGTAGAAGGAGTACCACAAGTTTATTAATATATTTGTCCTCTTTTGTCTTTAGACGTTTTCATTGCTCTTTTGTGTTGATGCTTTCAAAAGGAATCAACCAGAATGATCATTGATACAAGTTTGTTGTTTTTAAGCGTGTGCGCAATGTGTCATGATAAAAAAGTACTGTTGATAAAGGAGTAGTTCTACATCAGTTCACAGATATGGAATAGTATCAGAATATTGATAAATCTATTGTACATGGCTGAGTAGTCAAACTCTTCCTGTATTGTATCTCATCATTGTATCGACGTCTTGATGTATATATGTATATAATATATATATATTGATATAGCTATTGTACCTGACCCAGTGGTCCAACTCTTCCTGTATTGTATCTCATCATTGTATCGACGTCTTGATGTATATATGTATATAATATATATATTGATATAGCTATTGTACCTGACCCAGTAGTCAAACTCTTCCTGTATTGTATCACATCATTTATCGACGTCTTGATGTATATATGTATATGTATACTGCATTTTTATTCTGAATCTCTTACAATAGAATTTCATCACTCAGAATAAGGATGACTGTATTATTATGTACTGTAGAATTGAGAGCTCTTAGAGATGGATTAATTAATGATTTATAAGTATTTCTCCAAACCGTGCTTAATGTGAGGATATGGGTTATAATGTGTGTTTGATTGGTTGGGCTCTTCCACAGCTGGGTTGGACTTCTTGTACAGTTTTTTTTTAAAATAAATCTATTTCTCAAACTTTTCAACAGTGTGGTATTTCTCATTTCAAGAAAGGAAAACAAAAGACAATACATCAAGGATGAATCATATCGCTGACAAAGAACAAGAGTAAAGGTCACTCATTATCGCTTACTTCTGTTCTCTGAATTCCTAATTATAGTTATTTGATTAATTTTAATTTCACCCCCCTCCCCCCAGTACAAGTAAACACCCCCTTTTTTTTGGCCTCTTGAAATTTTAAAAACAAAGGACAGAGTAAGTTCGCAAATATAAAAATATTACAATCACACAAGTAACGCACCAATTCATTAATCAATTAATCTATCACATCAGCATAGTATGTGTTCCGGAAGAAACTAGTTCTCACATAATACAAGAAATACATGAAACCCTTTCTGTCAAATCTCAAACTTCTAACCACTCCGGATTTCCTTTAAGGAAACTTTTCAGTATCGACCATTCTTTATTTTTAACATCTGGGGGTAGTCGATTCCAAGTTTGAATTCATGTTTTGTTTGATGAAGATAATTAATGGATTCATCAGGTGATCAATGTGATAGGTAATATTGTAATATTTCTAGATAGGTACCAGTAAAGTAACTAAATATACTCCATACGAAGGCCTTCACAACGCAAGGATATATTTAATACAATGTCCTGGAATTTGTTACTCAGATGTATATGACTATAACTGCTAAACGCTTTGAAAATCAGAACATTTCAATGAAGAAATCTTGTGGAAAAACCACCTTAAAAAATATCCATTTATTGTATATATTGCATTGAAGCAGATGTAATATGATATGTGATCCGTTTAGGAAAATGAGTCATAAGTCCCAAAATATTGATTTTGAGATATCACCATATTTAAAAAGAGGAGATCAAGCCGATTCTAATGATAGTAAACACTAGGACATCTAAGAAATATTTCTATATTTAAAGTTTGATATCTTTATTTTGAAAAAAAAAGAAGTTTTCAATGTTTCTGCATGGGTAATTACCAGTAAAGTAACTAAATATACTCCATACGAAGGCCTTCAAAACGCAAGGATATAATACAATGTCCTGGAATTTAGTACATGGATTAATATGACTATAAGTGCTAAACCCTGTAAAAATCAGATCATTACAATAAAAAGATCTTATGAAAGAAACACTTTGTAAAATATTATTCTTGCGAATTTGAACTTAGAATAGGGAGAACGTGGGAAGGACTTCAAGTATTCGTATTTAATCATTTTTATTCAAACAAAAACATTATGTAATGAGTACATACGCAGAATTTGCTGATCTTCAAAATTACAGAAATGATTACAATGAAGACAAATACTTATATAAACAGTGATAATAATAATCGTTTCATCTTGTTATTAATAAGCAAAAATTTACGTCTGAAAAACAACACTGGTTCGTTGTTCAACAGCAAGACAATCAAAACTAAGTTTTTAGCAATAAACCAAGTTTTTAGCAGAACGTTGGAAGAACTTCAAGTGACAGATAGGATGGTATTTTAAAGGCGAGGGATGTCGGTGCAGAGGAGAAATGGTTAAATGATTAGGGTCAGATTTTCCGGAAATGTACAATTGGCAGCTCTACACATTTTGCAAATTCTGCTAATTAGGCTGAAAAATGAAGAATACCTGGTATATCCGAGTATATTTGGGATCGCATTGATTTAAAGTATCAGTTCTGTTGTGTTAAACTGCATTTTGAAGCTCATTTTTGGCTTAAATGTGGGTTATTTGAGAGGATTGGTGAAGGTGAATTGTACATTTTTTGAAAATCTGACCCATATAAACGCTGTGCATCTAAATACAAACAATTTAATATCATAACATTTTCCAAATTCTATTTAAGGTCTGTTTAAATGAAAAAGCGTTGTCAAGGACTCTAGTTGTCAATGTGCGTTACTAAGTCAGCTAGTCATACACTGCAAGCCGGAATCACGTTGGATACCCGTGCGCCGACGGTGCCGCACCGGAAACACGGAATGCCGGTGCGGTTCCGTCACATCGCACCGTCCTGGCGCACCGTCGCCTGTACGGAGCGGCGCCGTCACACTAGACGGAGCGGCACCGTCGCCTGTACGGAGCGGCGCCGTCACACTAGACGGAGCGGCACCGTCGTCCGTGACGGTGCCGTCCCCTCCATATGCACAGGCCTATATGGCACCGTCTATGGGCACCGTCTATGGGCACCGTCTATGGACAGGATCGTACCGATTTTTTTTTTCAAAAATGGGGGGGGGGGGGGGGGGGGGGGATTTTTTTAAAAAGTATAGAAATTGCACAGAATTATATTCTAAATTTTTCTAAAAAAAAAAAAAAAAAAAATCTCAATATGAGTAATTCTCCCAAACGGGCAGCATTTGATTTCAGCAAACGTTTTCAATCAATCAATCAATCAATCATATAGCGGGGTATATGAGCATAATGCATGTGAAGTTTGGGAAGGCTGGGACCAATATTTCGCTTCCTACACCTATGTTTCAGATACCTATATTTTCCCTTATTTCGGCCTCATTAAGCCTGATTAATCACATAATTTAGTGTAAAAATGAGATATATTACTCACTAATTCGTCTAGCAAAATTAAATGAAAAATCAAAGCTAGAGAATGGATGTTGGTCAGCAAAAGAGGGCCTGGTTCTTACCAGAAATTCTTACAAATTCTAATTGGGACGAAATGGGGACATTTACATATATAATGGGGACATAAGGGTCATAACGCTTTATCGTTTGTGAAAAATATTATAAAACTAGAACAAAAATTACAGCAAAATAACAAAATTTTATTGCAGGCATATAACCAAATATAGAACATATATACAGTGAGAAGTGTATGCAGTATAAATATATTATAACAGCAATCATCAATCATGCCATTAGATGAAGTCCTCTTTTCAGCGCTAAAGTCCCTTCATATCACAGTACAAAAATTTAAATACAATACGATTACGATTAGAAATTTAAATACCTAGGAATTATACTACAGCAATATTTAATGAAATCATTTTGTTGCGACGAAATGTCCAAATTTATTTAGGAACGTGCCTACGCGCGGGTGGATTCCATCGGCATGTTTCTTGTTACTGGATTTGGTGCCGTGACTGGGGTTGATGCCTATAAAGGCTCGCTGGAAGAGGTCCATGGTGGCGGACATGTATGGGCTGTACTTTATATCCAGGAGCCAGTGCAGGGCGAACAGCATGGCGAGTGCCTTGGGGAAGGAGACTATGTTTTGGTGCACCACCGTCTCGTCCGCGCACAGCATATATCGCACTGCTGTCATGGGGGATGCACCTGTAAATGTAGTAAAGCAAAGGATTAGTTAGAAGTGAGACCATGCAACATTGAATATGCAACCTTGAATATTAGATGGGTATAAGTTTATGGAAAAATCTTGGTCATTTGGTCTTCTAAGTATATTCTCCTATGGGCCTGTTTGAAAATCCCCGGTCACGGGATGCTGCCATGTTAAATGAATAAATGCAATATTAAGAAATAAAACTTAAAGATTTCTATACTATAATACATGTACTGTAATGTTATTACCTTCCAATATAGATTCTTGACTAAACTTTACTATTTTACTTCATTGTCTCTTACTTACCACAGAATATTATACACGGTGTTGGTGGTAGGCTGCCGTTGAGGGTGGCTGGTCCATCAGTTTCCTACAAGGTCAACAATATGTTCATTATAGTAACAAGTCTATTAGGTAATTTCATACTGATTACGTCCATGTAAAATCGCATCTGAAGTGTGTTGATATGCATTATTCATAAACTTTTACCATTCTACTACATAATTATCATATAAAATGATCACTCACTTTTCCAGCATTATTTTTATTGATTATTCATAAACGTTTACCGGTCTACTACCATTTGAAAACATAATTATCGTATAAAATGATCACTCACTTTTCCCGCTTTGAGGACCTCATGTGTTTTCTCCTGAAAATGGGCTGCCATTAGAATGAAGAGGCCACCATACTTGGGACTGTTGTTGCCCACTTTCTTGATGGCGTTCTCCATGTCAACTCTGCAATAATAAAATGTCATTATAGGATTATATTCAACATTTTTGTGTAATGACTGCTTTTAATAAACATATTGTAATAAACATATTGAATTACCAAAAGACGAATGCTGTCATAACAAACTAGGCTTACTCATAAATGATATTGACATTTATAATTAATTTGAGTCTCTATGTCCCTATAATATGTTTCAGTTTTATCAGCTTCATTTTCTCACTAGCCACACCAGTTTAGCGTCACTTACAGTTTTTGGTGGACGTCCTTGTTGCTGTTCTGCTCCAAGAACTCGAGCCAAAGATCTGTTTTGGAATCAAATGCCGCAATTACACTTTGGAAGAAGTGCCGACCTGTACAAAAGAATGATATAACATCTTAGCAAAACTTGGATATTTGTTATTGAACATGAAGGCCACACACACATTTAAAGACAGTTTATTTCAAAACTAGCAGAATTTCGATCACCACTGAAAGGTCATATTTCCCTGGGCTAGGCCCCCAGACCACCCCCCACCCATCTTCAAAGCAATGGTCGCGACGGTGATGGGAGGGGGGTTGCTATGGAAATTATCTCCTACCATCTGCATTGAGCAATTATTTAATATACACAGCTCTTATCTTCATAGAACACCAATTTGCAATGTTATTACATTTAAATTTGTATGGATTTTGTCAAGTTACCTGTCAATTCCAACATGTGTTGGACTATTCCTTCGAAGGACAAGAGAGTTGGCCAGGTTGCCAATGTGTCTGCAGCAGATGGTTCTAAAAAATGAAAGACAGCACACATAGTTACTAAAATGTTTTCCTTGTGAAGGTCAATAGAGAAACAATTCCTTATTTATTTAATAAAAACATATTTCAAATTGAATGTGTATTACCATGCAGACATGGAACAATATATTTAAATTGTGTGTGAGTTGTTTGGCAAGCAGTGTATTGGTAAGCTATTGTATTGAAAATATAAATTTCTTATATAGATGTAAAACAACTCACGGGTGTTCAGGTATTTTCGTTGGGCCACATACGTCAGGCCCTGCAGCTCCACACACTTTTTCTCGTCGCCAGCCCGATGCGCAACTACCAGCTGTTGCCTCAGCTCTTCCTGCGAATCTTGAGTCTGGCCCGCAGGGTAGTCTCTTGGGGCTCTGTTGATCGTACCGTAACTGTCAAGATCAATTGTACATGTTACATATAGCATGGCTATATACTAATGCTCGATTTACTTAAAGATGCTGTACCTGCTACTTTGATCAGATAAAATCATCTTTGCTGATATCTTATTTAATCTTATTTTTAATCTTAGAAAGTGGCATAGATAAACTGAACATGTGTATTAGTGGCCCATCAATATTTCTATGTGGTTTTAAACTTTGTGAGAGCACATTGGGGCATATCAGTATTAAAATTTTTCTGCAATTGGTCTTGTCGCCAGCATTATTGGTACTAAAGTGGGCAACTTACACATCCGACTTTCGTATCTTTTTGGTGGCTGGTTCGGTTCCAACCGCTCGCTTGCCTCTCTTCAACCCCTGATTCCGCTTCCGGGTCTTGTTGTCGTTGCGGTTGGTAAACTGTTGCAAGAGTGACGCGTATCCACTCCCCATCCGAACCCCCCCATCCACATCCATGAGCGTGGGAATCTGAGCAACCAGTCGGTTGGCGATGACTCCCAGATCGCATTTCTTGGGTTTATCCTCAAGCTGAAATAGGTGCCAACATTCAGTACAATGTTAAATATGATCAAGCATCTCGATTTATATCATTATCATGAGTTATCAATTTGACTATTTGACAATTGATATTATTTGTCCAAAAGAAAGCTTGCATGAGATGTGCATAGTGTTATACAGACAATGGCGCTATATCATGCTGTATGAAATTGTTTAAAAACAGGGCTGGGTAGAATACCGTCTTGCTCCGATAAATTCTTTTACAAAAAGACTTTACTTTAATGCACTCACTTCATGGACTCTGTCCATCACGTATCTGACGACGGAGATCCGGTCAGATGGCGCATATTCCCGCGTCTCCAGCTTTGCCAGCATGTGTTGTGGCACTTTTAGCTGGATCCGGTCGGTCCAGTGCTTCTGGACTACAGTGGCTACGGGAACTACGGGCTGGGGCATAGCAACGGGAATCTCGGGTGGGCCGCTTTGTTGCGTTGTTGGTGCACTGTTCAGCAACTCCGTGAAGGTGCTGTTCATTGCGAAGTTCATGTCGCAGAAGGAATCCGATGTCGGAGAGCTAGTTGGTTGAACATCTTCGGCTAGTGGTTGTGGTCCCACATTGGCTGCAATATGATAAATGGAACTTTAAGCCTAATTCATTTGATACAAGAACATGTGCATTGGTTGTATTCCATGTGAAGTTGTCTTTATAAACACTCATTTATGTAATGGTAGGCACCTGTAAAGTCACTAGTCATTGTTGAAACAATTCAGAAGTTTAGAGGCATAAATTATAAATAGACAAGTTTAGAGGCAAGCATTATAAATAGACAATATCATTAAGGCTAATTTTCCTTGATGTAATCAAAATACTAAATAATCACTGAGTGTTGTGCCCTTAATCTCTTAATCAGGTTGTCATACTTTACCTTTTATCTGCCTTACTAGGGCTCTTGCCTCAAACTTAGCCATCACACCACACAAGTCCTCTGGTTCCAAATAACCGAGGAAGCGGGCCTCCTGTATGCCAAGGTCGTCGAGCACCTTCCCAAGCTCATTGATAGCCTCGGTCGACTTCCACGGCAGGATGGCCCGGACAGTCGCTTCTAATTCTGGCAACATCTGAATTACATAAGATAGCATATTAATTTTCAATCTAACATTTGATTACACATCATATACAAAGCAATGCGTTAGTACCATATAGCATGCCCTCTCTTTGTGGATCAGCTAAGCTTAAGTGTTAGATGCTTTCACATATGTAATACCACAGATTATCACGGGTTGATGACAAATGGAATGGTCACTTGTTCATTCATTTGTTTACACAAAGTATACCACTGTTATTGTGCTAATTGCCCATTAGCCATCAGCCACGAACCAGATGAGAACACCTGTTTCAAAACTATGCACTGCTTCTAATTGAAAACTACACCTTTGCCCTACTTGTTACGTTGATGACCAAGTAAACTCTTTATCAGCCACGATTTTTGGTTTGGTTTGGTTTGGTTAGTTAATCCGCTAATAGTAATTAAAAGTTAGCAGGTTAGTGGTTTTATTATCTTATTCTGTGAAATTCCCTATTTCATAAAACAGGGGGTTTGGCCTGACAAAGTTTTATTCTGCTTCTCTTGGTTGCCTGTTGACCGTTGGGATGTCAATTTAGTGACCTTCTTCCAGTCTTGACTGTTGGGAAGACAGCATCCCTCCAGTAGAAGGGACACGGGGTGATTCCTCCTCCGCTCCTGGATACAGGCATCCAGTTTTCCTGTTGTTCATTGGGGTGTTGATGAGTGACCCTCATCCGAACTAGACCGTTGGGAAGACAGTGTCTCTCCTATGAGGGACACGGAGTCATTCCTCTTCCGCTCATGCATACAGGCACACACTGCCATTTGGTCCGCCACTGCTATTGCAGCTGGTCTCCATATCGGAAGACCGTTCCACTATCCGCCACCTGTGGAGGCGCTGGGTGCGGGTGGCATACCCGCCCGGAACTATAATCCGGGACCCAGAAACTACACACTGCTTCTAATTGAAAACTACACACTGCTTCTAATGGAAAACTACACACTGCTTCTAATGGAAAACTACACACTGCTTCTAATCGAAAAAACTAAACCTTTGCCCTACTTGTTACTTTGATGACCAACTAAACTAATTCATCAATCAGCCACAAACCAGATGATAACACCTGTTTCAAAACTACGCACTGCTTCTAATCGAAAAAACTAAATCTTTGCCCTACTTGTTACTTGGATGACCAACTAAACTCTTTATCAGCCATGAACCAGATGAGAACACCTGTTTCAAACCTACGCACTGCTTCTAATTGAAAAAACTAAACCTTTGCCCTACTTGTTACTTGGATGACCAACTAACCTCTTTATCAGCCACGAACCAGATGAGAACACCTGTTTCAAACCTACGCACTGCTTCTAATCGAAAAAACTAAATCTTTGCCCTACTTGTTACGCACTGCTACACCTTTAACCAAGTAAACACTCTTCTTATCCCTTCATCTGAGTAGCACAAAGGTACTCAGCTCAAATCAAACCCAACATATGCTGGCACATGCTTGGGTGAGACATATTTCTCATTATCTACAGTGTAGATATCCAGGGGCCAGGGATCCGCTAAACTCTCAATGTCCAAGCACAGAGTAAAACTGGGCTGCTGTTCCAGTTTGTACAGAGGACTGTAGGGTGGCTTATTCGCTTTGAACACTTGGACTACCAAGTGAACAGATTCTTCATCACTCAAAATGATCAGAATCTTTCCCACTTGCTCAATCGAGTTCAACTCGACTTGCGTTACAACTCCCATTCCTTTACGGTACTTTGTTCCCTTCACCGTCACTTCAGAGGAGACCAACTTTCCGGTGACTGCACCGAGTTCATTAACCACGGCCCTCTGGATCTGATCGGAGTAGGTGTTCACAAAGAACTGCATTCCTCCTTTCACTATGTGCCGGTCATCAAAAACCTTACCAGCCTGCAAGTACGCTTGCAGTACTTGGTGGTGCTCCGCCAGGGTAAGCGTCAGGTTTCTGAAGTTCGAGCAACCCTCTTAAAATAAGAGTGTTTGCTCTCAAACCGCATTGTCCACACACGCACAAGTGGTCCAAACTGTTGAGTCAGTTTGGCATAGTGGAGCAGGTAGTGATGCTTTGGTTTCAACGTAACATCTGGGAACTGAGTCTGCCTTAATTCCAGATACTCCAATACTACCACGTTCAAATATGCAATCTGTTCTTGGCTGAGGGTTGGTGCCATGACATACATAAGTATTTCATGCAGAGCAACCATCATTTGCCAAACAGGATCTTCCGGGTTGGGGATGTGCATGCCAACAAAGAATGGCATGAATCTCATGAAGGCTAGGTTCTCCATAGCCTGTCCTCCCAATTTCTTGCCCCGAACATTCACTGGTTTGGCCATGCTGTTGACATCGCCTGATCCATACTTAAATTTGGTGATCCGTCGATTCAACTCTTCCCATGTGAATGCGTGGGCCTTCACAAAATGTTCCAGGCAGAGGTAAATATCCCGAGCCACTACACCTTCCATCAAGTCATGAGCCAGGCATGGTGGCATGCCAGGTGTCATGACGTTGAAATTCTCGAGTCGGTTAAAAACCGACTCTTCCTTAACTCCCATCACAACTGCTCCTTCAGCAGCCATCCTGGCATTCTCACTGTACGATTGTGGTGTTCGGGCAGTACCCGGAACAAGTGGACATTGGCGAAAGTCAGGCAATGTGACCTCACAGAATCTACAGATAAAGCCTGAGCTGAAACACTCATTCAGCCTTGTCAACTGATGCGCACCAAGATTGTCACCTGCAATGCAAGTGACAAAAACCTTGCGGCACTCTCCGTCCACAACAATGCCAACATTCTCAAGATCTACCAACTCATCAACCAAAGGTTTCATCACCTCATTCATCCCAAACTCTTTCACGTGATGATCGTTACACAGAAAAGCCAGTTGTAAGTTGTCGACTTTAGACCGGTGCTCTGTTGGTAGATTCACCAGAG